>QRFJ01002327.1:49328-107781 GCA_006176705.1 Cocos nucifera | reverse complement strand
GAGGTGGGGAGGTTAGTGTTCTTATTTGGCTCAAACTGATTTGGTTCCACTTGGTCCTTAGTCATTCTCTGTGAGACTTTCTCATCAAGATTAATCGTCTTTCAACGCGCACTATCTGATAAAGCTGTTTTTCAAGAAATAGGCGTACGACTCACGAATCACATTATGGTCTTCTGGAATGTAAAAGTAGTATCCTAATGACTCTTTAGGATATCCTATGAATTGAGCTCTAAAGGACCTAACACTAACTTTGTCCACTTGTTGTCTTTTGACATAACGGACAACCCCAAATTGAGATGCTCAGCACTTGGTTTCTTACCATGCCATATCTCATACGGTGTGGTAGGAACGGTTTTAGAGGGAAACCCTATTCAGTAAATAGAATTGAAGTTAATAATGAATGTCCCCAAAGAAAATCAGGGAGGTCTGTGAAGCTCATCATGGATCGAACCATATCCAATAGAGTCCGATTTCTCCATTCTGAAACCCCGTTTGAGTTGAGGTGTTCCTGGTGTGAGTCTATTGAGAGACTATGCCATTTTCTTAAGATAGTCTAGGAATTTTCCGGCTAAGGTATTCACCTCCTCGATCTGATCGAAGAACCTTAATGGTTTTCCAGTTTTTTTTCTACTTCATGTCTGAAATTCTTTGAACTTTTCAAAAGGCTTCAGACTTATGTCTCATAAGATACACATATCCCATACCTAGACAGATCATCGGTAAAGGTAATGAAGTAGACAAAATTGCCTCTAGCCGGCACATCGAATGGGCCGCACACATCAGTATGTACTAGGGCAAGGAGATCTGTTGGCCCTCTCCCCATGTCCAACAAAAGGGAGTTTAGTCATTTTGCCTTGAAAGACAAGATTCACAAGTTGGATATGACTCAAAGTCAATGGACTCAATAAGCCCATTTTTCTCCAATTTGTTAATCCTATCTTCTGCTATATGACCTAATCTCAGGTGCCATAGATATCTGTCGTTTGGACTATCCCTAGGTCGTTTGGCATTCACGTTTTGCTCGATAGTTAAAATAGGTACATCAATATGTAACTGATAAAGACCATTAATAAAGAAAACCATTTGCAATTTTATTTCTTTCATAAAAGAATGTTACAATGGTCCTTAAAGAAGGTGATCACATAACCTCTTGTGCTAAGCATGAAACAGAAATCAAATTCCTGCTAGCTGCAGGCACATAATAACAGTCTTTTAAAACTAAGTCTAAACCAGATGGTAATCGAAGAGGGTATGTTCCCACGGCTACTGACAGCAACTCTTGCTCCATTACCGACGCGTAGGATCATGTCTCCATCCCTCAGCCTCCTGCTATCCTCAAGACCCTGCATAGAAGTGCACAGATGAGCACTAGAACCAGAGTCAAGCACCCAACTGGATGCAGAAGAAAACCGTAAGGTTAGACTCAATAACGAGCATACCTCCAGAAGGACCTTCCTTCTTGTTCTTCAGGGTGGCCAGGTAAGTAGGGCAGTTCCGCTTCCAATGGCCGTCGCTGTTGCAATGGAAACACTTTCCTTTGCCATCGACCTTCTTCTTCGGTTCTGCCTTCTTCTTCTTTGATCCTTCTACCTTTTGCTTTTTCAACAGACTTCTTTTTCTTTCCATAAGACTTTCTTTTGGAAGAAGTCCGTTCCATAGCAAGAACTGAGCCTTTAGAACCTTTCATAGAAAGCTCAGCGGTAACCAGCATATTCATCAATTCGGCCAAGGAATTCTGAAGTTTATGCATGTGGTAATTCATGATGAATTGCCCATATGCATCAGTCAAGGATTGCAGAATAATATCGTTCTGCAAGTCCAAGTCCAACTTCACACCGAGCTTCTCAAGCTCTTCCATGTCCTTGATCATTGTCAGACAAGTGATCTTGGACTGACTGCCCATCACGCATCTTAGCCTTAAAAAGTCATTTTCGTGACTTGATATTTGGCTGCGCGACTCTGTTCACCAAACATCTCATGCAGGTGAGCCAACATTTGGTGAGCAGTCCTGATATCTTCATGTTGGCGCTGGAGCTCATCAGACATTGAGCCCAACATGTAGTATCTGGCCTTATTGTCTTCGTCAATCCATTTTTCCAGAGACGCTCTCTGTTCAGGATGGATGGACGAGCTGGTAAGGTGGGAGGGTCCTGGTCCAAAACATGTGTTAACTTCTCTGAACCCAAAACAATTTTGTAGTTCCTGAGCCAATCTTTATAATTGGGTCCAGTCAGTCTATGTGTGTCTAGGATACGTGCCAATGGGTTGGACACAGACATTTTTCCTGTAGAGAGTCAAAGATTCTAGTTAGATACTGTAATTTTGACTTGACCAATTTGTTTAGGGATTTTATTTTTAAAACAAATTAGCTCCCACTATTTTCTCGGATCCCTACACTCCCTCTGTAGAGATGCGAAAAATCTCCACGCGATTGATGATTTCTAGTGGGTGGTGCGGTCTCACCAACTGACTCATCACCTCACCTAACAGTTATTGGTGATGGGTTAGCCAATGAGTGAACAACTCTTGTTCAATGATTCTCTAATCATGGTGCACCCAAACTTGGTCTCTAATTCATGAATCTCACCGTATCCGGAAATATTGATCCACTCCTTAGTTAAGTCAGACCCACCATTTGCATAGACTGGGTTTCCTAATTGGGTCTCTCACCGTATCCGAAATATTGAGCCCAACTCATCCTCCAGCCCATAGCATCCCAATGCCTAATAGACATGGTTGCATCTTCCCGGTGCAACTGAGCCACTGTATCCCAGCCGAGAACAATCAACCCCGGGAAGGGCCCGCACGTCTACAATGGTGGAAGACCTCGGACTTAATCTTTCTTAGGGAGAATTGATTCAGGTCTCATTAAACTAGACTTGGCTTAGTCATAACAATTATGACTAACCTAGTGGCATGGGTCAGCTCGGATTATTTGACCACCTCAGATCAGAACTGTGTCAACAGATATGGCCAGGTAAGTGAGACCGGTGGAAGGAATATGCCGTTAACTCGCACAAGAACGCATTCAGGTCGAGTAGCTTCCAATTAAAAACCAGTCGGTCGTCTATGCCAAACTTACCTTAGACACCAAATTGTTGAGTCCAGAACCAATTGGGTTAGCCTACAATCCAGACTCTAACCTCTGAGCCTAATTAGGTCTTGCTTGATCGTGACTCGATCTTGACCCAGACTTAATCCTATTAGGCTGGTCAATTTAAGCATTGTTGATCCCATCTAACCAACTCTTGATTCGGTTTGATCAACCGCTTAGACCTAATTGAGCTACCCAAGCCCGAACCCAGTATTATGAATATGTCTTAGATCTGAAATTCTCAATTTTAGACCTAATTGAATATTCCATAAACTTAATTCTTAATTAAGTTGGGTTCATAAACAAAATATGCACAATAAATCCTAGGGTTTCAGGATCTAGGGTTTTGCAGAAAGTAAGTTTTGGGTTTCTGATTAAGGACGAACACGCAGCACCCCTACACATCATAAGAACACCCCCCATCGAATGGGAAGAGAGGGCCTTTAAACCCTTCTTCGTTCTTATGACCGGACGGCCAAGAGGAACGCCTTAATCAGGAACATGTAAATACTACAAAACAGTTATAGATCTATATCATATATCTCATATACAAATTTAGATCTAATCATGGCATATTTTGCATACATCTCATGTATCAAATCATGCATGTTTTCAGATCTAAATTATCACATAATAATCTAAAAAATTAGATTTAAATTGATCTAATCAAAATAAATTCTAATCTAGACAATTATGTAGAACTATTCTACAAATTAGTCTAGTCATGCATCTATCATATCTCATATGATATTTAAAATTAAATAATTTTTATTTGCTGTTTTATCAGATGTTATTATATAACACTTATAATATCAAAAAATAGTAAATAAGAAGATCTAAAATATGATTTAATCAGATTAAATCAAAGACATGCAAAACTATTCTATAGAAACTATTCTATTCTAGAACTAGTCATGCATATCTTCATGTTCTTAGATCCAAATCATTTAATTTTAATTTTTTTTGATTTCAGATCTGATCACATCTCATGTGACATCTGAAATCACTTTATTTTTAATTAAAATAAAATTAAAATCAGATCTAAACAATTTTAGAACCATGGCTCTGATACCAGTTTGAAGGGAAATCCTGATTTCCCGGTCCAGGTTCGTCCAGATCTGATTAGATCAAGAGATATATTTCAAAAAATTTTCTCTTGATCTCAATCAGATCTTAAATATGTTTCAGATCTGATTCTTATTATTTTAATAAATAAAATAAAATAAGATAAATTAAATCAAATTTAATTTACCTGATTTGGGTAATCCTATTACCCTGTAGATGATCCTGATTGCAGCGGAAGGTTCTGGATCTTAGCCACGCAAGCGCCTGGCCTCTACCGGTATCCACTCAGGTTGGATCTGGAGATCCTCTTCTTCTCTATCACACCTCCAAAAATCAGATCTGGATCTGATCTGGAGGATCTTCAAAACTCTTTTGAAGATCTGCAGTCGTCCTTTTGCAGCAGCGCAGCCTTCTTGCTTTTGATCGCCTTTCCTTGATCTGAATCGCACCAAACTAAGTCCAAAACACCTTTTGGACGTGGAGAGCAAGAGGAGAAGAGACTATGGCATGGAGAAGGAGGGGAGAGGCAGCCTTGGGGCGTGTCTAATAGCATTCACTTAGGATTAGGGTTGGGCGCAGGGTCTTATTTATAGACCTCTTGTGATCCAACTCCTCTTCCTCTCAACCAATCACAACCCTTTGTGAAATCAGATCTAAATCTGATTGGTTGGAATAGAGACCCCTGGATTCCTCCTTAGAGGGTGCCTAAGACCAGTCAAACTTGGATTCTTAGTAGAACTCTAATTGGAATCCAAAAAGGAGATGGAGTCCTTGTCCAACAAGGACTCCTAGGCGCCTCCTAACTTGGGCTCACGCCACCCTTGGCGTGCGCCCTTCTCCTTGCCAGGTTCTGGCAGGGGGACAGGCCCCCACCAGCTCTCCAATAGGTGCATGACATGTGGTCAAAAGTCAAAGGGTATCAATGGTCAACGTTTGACCAGTCAAAGGTAGACTTTTGACCAAAGTCAAAGAACAAGAAATGGCAGGTGACCAAAAATGGCAGGTAATGTCTTACAAAATAAGACAACCTATTTCTGACTTGGACAACCTCCAGTCAGACCATATGAAGGCCTCTGATTGAGCACAAACTCCTTTGGCTCAGTCAGGACAACTTATTTATATGATAGTAAAAGAAGAACGTTAGGTTCAATCGAGTGCTAGCACGATTTCCTTGAACCTAATTGAATCTCATTCAGATCAATTGAACTAGATCAGTTCAATTGATGATCACCAGATTCAAACCCTTGTTTGTGTGACCCAGTTAGGTTCAGTTCTGTATGGTAATGGGATATGTCATGATCTCTATCATAGACATCATCGAAACTCCTTTCGATGGATCAGAACTCTTCTGATTCGAACAGCTAGAATGATCGATCATCTAAATCATTCTAATTGCTCCCAAAATCCACCAGTGACACCTAGCAGTATATGGTGGCAACCCATCAGAGCTGAATGCGAACCTCTTGGTGCAGCTACCTGTGTGATTCAGTTCTTCTATCTTGAGCCCCGATCAGATTAGGGTTAAGGTGAACTCGTCAAACCCTAGTCTCTGTCATATGATGTAATCATTCGATTCGAGTCCAATGTGAAAATCTAAATAGAAACTCTTTCTATTATTTCACTCTACCATGGCCATGGATTTCTGGACTTGATTCTCATGATCATCATAGGGCTACTCCTCTACCACCGAGGTAGATAGATCCCATCTTGATGCAATCCAGTTCCTACAATGAACATGCTATAGCCAACATACACCTCAGGGTTCCATATGGCTAGGAGACCGAGTAATGGTGTAGTCAAACTATAACACCCTCAAGGTGAACTGCCGATGCATCTCAGGTCAAAGAACCAGACACACTACTGCAGCATCGAGTCAGTCATTGACGAGAAGGTAGAGACTAGACTCCCTAATGACTACTCGAGGTGGTCACGCTCAGTGCCCTCGTTCTCTAACGAGTATCTGTACTCTCGCTCCGGTGTCTCCACACCGTAGACTCAAGACTCATCTACTAAAGAGAAGCGATCGTACACCAACCTTCCGGATTAATCACCATCCTCGTGATGATCCTATGGTCGGGAGCTGTTTATGAGTTAATAATGATTATTCATGTCTTAAATTTTCAACTCTTGAAAATATGAATTATCATTACCATTAACTCAAAGGATGTATCACAGACACTAAATACACAGGTGTGATAGAAAATAACCCATTTCATTAATTATAGTCAAAATTATAATTTTGCCCCTAGAAGTGTATTACAAGTATCAGCCAATTCTGGCTTCTAGGGCACATATATCTAACAAGTTCACCATGGTAACTTGTAAGCGACTCACTATACTTTAGTACCGAACTACTTAAATTTCTAATTCAATGATAGAAGGGTTTTGAGTTGGAGTTTGTTTTGATCTCAAACTAGACACCTCATTCATGCTGCCTAGCTCCCTATATATTCAACCTTTGTGAGACACAAGGCATAGAATTTTAAAGGCTTTTGTGGCATCGAAAACCCTGAGAGAGAGGGTGGGGTGTGAGGCTTTTGGGTGGGCTTCTTGGTGTGTCAGATCAAGAGGAAGTCATTCCTCTTTGGGGTGAGAGGCTAAGGTTTTGTGAGAGACATAAGAGAAGGTGTTTTCTTGTGTATTGATTTCCTCTTCATTGTCCCAAGTTCAGCCATTAAAAAGAGTCTTCACAAGGAGCCAGGACTCTCGGAGTTGACGAATCAGGCTTCGCATGTTTACCCATAGAGGCCGTTCGTATGTGTGGCTGAAGCAATGAACAAATCTATAGATTTTTTGAGAAGTTGCAATCTCTACTTCAGATTCAGGTATAAGATTTGATCTCATATTTTTATGTTTTAGATTTTATATGCATGATATCATATCATAGGTCCTATAGTAGGGCATTTATAGATTAGATCTAAAACACAACTAGATTAAATGGTTTAATCTAATGTCTTCCGCTGCATATATTTTCAAAAATGTTTTAAAAACCATGCATGAAACTCCTATAGTTATCCATCATATGGAGGAATTGATAGTCAGGTGGAGCACTCCCCAAAGTTGTCTCCACAAGCGGACAGGGCTCAGATAGGAGAAAGAAGCCAGAAGTTTCAATAGGAGCAAGTTGGATCTAGGATGGACATCAGGGTTGCATTACATAAACCTAAGAGGAACGTACGGTAACTAGAATGATACAGCTCCAAGGAGTCCATTTCTTATGCCTTGGTGACTACAAATGGAGACTCGTATACCTATGATGAGGTAGTGGAGAGCCAGGATAGAGATAGGTGGGTTCAGGTGATGTCCGAGGAGATGCAGTCACTCCATAGGAACTAGACTTGGCGGTTGGTGTAGTTTTTGGAAGGGAAAAGACTCATTTGATGCAAATGGGTCTTCCAATGCAAAGAGGAGCCTTCAGAGCAGAGAGGTATCAAGTATAGGATGAGACTGGTGGTCAAGAGATACTCCTAGAAGAAAGACATTGACTTTCGCAAGGTCTTCTCTTCGATTGTCAAACATACGTCCATTTGATTGCTATTAAGCATAGTAGTGGCATAGGATATGTAGCTAGAGTAGATAGATGTCAAGATGTCTTTTCTCCATGAAAATCTAGAGGAAAGCATATATATGGAGTAGCCATAGGGGTTCACAATGCCAAGATCAGAAGGAAAGGTGTGTTTGCTGCAGAAGTCATTATATGGATTGAAGCAGTCGCTAAGGTAGTGGTAGAAGCACTTTGATTCATATGTGAAGAGCATTAGATTTTTCAGGTGTGAGTATGACCTATATGTCTATGTGAAGACTCTAAAGGATGAGTCTAGGCTATATTGACTCTTGTATGTAGACGATATGCTTATAGCATGTAGGAGTAAAAAAATTATGTAGGAGCTGAAGGCAGCCTTAACTCAGGAGTTTGAGATGAAGGATTGGGGGCCTGCAAGAAATATTCTAGGCATAGAGATCCTCAGGGATAAAGCAAAGGAGCTGTTACATTATCTCAGGTGGCTATATATAGAAGATTCTTGAATGTTTTGGGATGAAGGAGGCCAAGTTAGCAGCACTGCCACTTGTCGAGCACTTCAAACTTTCAAAGACTATGTCACCACAGACTGAGGTGGAGGCTCAGGAGATGGAGAGTGTGCCATATACCTTTAGAGTAGGAAGTTTGATGTATGCTATGGTATGTTATAGGCCAGATCTTGCCCCTACAGTGAGTCAGGTTAGCAGGTTTATGGCATGGCCTGGCAAGGAGCATTAGTGAGCACTAAAGAGGATCTTCAAATATTTGGTAGTAACAGTTGAAGTCGGCATCTACTATGGATAACAAGGAGGTGCTTAGGAAAGTTCCAACTTAACCAAAGGAGCTCTAGGGCAGATAAAAGGACATGTGGATGTTGATTTTGGAGGAGACTTGGACACTAGGCATTCAACAACTAGATTTGTTTGCAGTATGAATGGGGGTCTAGTCTCATCGAGATCATGTTTGCAACCCATTATAGCCTTATCCACTATAGAGGCTGAATAAATCAGAGTCATAGAGGTGGCAAAGGAAGAACTATAGCTAAAGGAACTTATATTAGAGAGGGCTTCACATAGGAGGCTATCAGGGTACATAATGATAGGCAGAGCACATTGATGCTGGCATAGAACTCTATCTATCATGCTAGGATGAAGCTCATTAACATCAAATACTACTAGATTAGAGAGCTTATGGAGGAGGGTGAAGTGGAGCTGGTGAAGGTGCACACATCAGGGAATCAGCGGATGCACTCATGAAGGTTCTTTTGCGGGATGGCGTTTACAAATGTATGGCACTGATGGGGTTAATGGATAGAGTGGAGTTTGCTGAGGCTATGGAGCACCAAAGTGGAGACTGTTAAACCTGGTGTGGTGCTCCCAAGTTTCAAGGGAATAAGGGGGCTACTTAGAGAAGGAAGCCCAACAAATGATAGCAGGTTCAACATCTTAGTCGACTGACTCTGAGATTGGATCGACTAAGTTGAAGGTGAGTCGATCCAGTCTCAGAAGTGGGTTAGCTATGTCTCAAAGAGAAGCAAAATAGAAAGGTATGGCTTTTGGTTAACTAGCATGGTATGCAGGTTAGCCAACTCAGTGATTTAGCGAGTTGACTTGGTCCTAGGTGAGCCAACTCAGTCTAACACTGGGTCGGCTCAGTGCATGGGTAGAGCTACACGAGTTTGCTATTGGATTGGGATCATGCTTGATCTTAGTTAACTTAAGGTATTGGTTTAAGAGATCTTAAGGAGGCTAATCTTTTGTTTGGGCTAGGAATTAAGTCTAAAGTGATGTGTGCATATGAGACATGGGTGTACATAGGCCTGAGGAGTGCATTGCATCAAGTTAGCCAATGGAAGTTTTCTTGAGCATTGGGCTTGACCCTTTTGTATAGGTATATATGCAATGTATTAGATCAAAGAATATATAGTGAATGAAAATTGCTTTTTCTCCTAAGAACCCTAGCCGCCTTTACTCTTTCTTCTCTCTTTCTTCCTCTCTTGCAGGACCTAGGGCATCATTGATCTCCAAGTTTCTTAGTTCTTGATTAATTTCAGGTGTCCCTACATGATCCGGTTTCCATAACATGCTATTAGAGTAGGATACATCTAGATGGAATCTATCAATATTAGTAGAAAAGGAGAAGTCCTATGCGATTAGTAAGACTGAGTTCAAGAAGTCTTCAGCTGAAGTAAGTGTGAATACTAAAAAAGAGTTTTTATGGGATTCACAAATGAACTCAAGTTAAGACAATCTATTATATGACTGATGATGGGATTTGACAAGTTCTCCATGACCTCCGTCAAGTTGGGACTCATAATAGAAGGACTGAATTACATGATAGCTATTCCTAGAGGTTCATATTTTTTGGTTCTACTAGGTTGCCACTATATACTGCTAGACATTATTGGTAGATTATGAGAACTCACTAGGGTTATTTTCGAATCAACAATCTTTGTTGGATTGAGCTAGAATTATTCTAGTGCATCAAAATGAGTTTTAGTGATATAGTGATAGAGACCATGGTATATCTTACTATCAGATAAAATAGAATCTGAAGGGTCATACACAAAAGAAGTTTGACTTGATCAATAGTTTGGATCATGTTTGAATAATCAATTAGATTGATGGTTCAAATTTTGGAAATTTCTAATTTATAAGCATTATAGATTTAGTAGATGCTAATTGTTAGCATCCTGATTTTATTACAGGCATTGTAATTTAATTAGAGGCTAATTAAATTATGAATTAAGTCTTAATTATCTTAAATCATATTTAATTTAATATGATTTTATTTAATTTAATGTTAATTGGGTTCCATAATCCAAATCAAATTTGGATTTCAGACTTGATTAGTTTAGTTTTGACAGCCTTTCGAATATGATTTGATTCGGGCTCAATTTGGATTGGATTTGAATTCAGTTTGAACCCAATTGACCTTGTCCATCAGATCCCAGGTTTTCTAGGCTTCTCTCTCCTCTTGCCTAAACTGAAAAGAGATGTGGTAGTGATTATTTGTGCTGCTCTTTCCTTGGCACGTGCACATGAAGAGTTTTAGGGTTTAGGTGAGGCACAACCTCACTTACTTGATAGATTAGGACTCTTATGAGATAAGAGATAAACCCTATCTATTGCAACACTAATCCCATCTAATTATGGCATGGAACTGAAGGAAAAACCTAGTTTCCTTGCTGCAAGATCAACCGAATTGGATCAGATTTATAGTGAAATTTTCAAAAATATTTTTCTAGACCCGATCAGATCTGAGAGTTCTTAGATCTAATTAAATAGATCTAAAAATTAAAATTAAAATTAAAATTAAAATAGGGATAACCTTTATCACTTGATTGGATGAACTCTTCACCAGTAGTGATGATCTGACGATGATCCAAGGTTCTGAACTAAGCTGCACATGTGACCAACCTCAACCAATATTTACTCATGTCAGATCTAAAGATCTCCTACTTCAAGATTAAATTCAGAAAATCAGATATAGAATTCTTCTAGTTTGCCTTCAAACTGATCTTTGATGGTAGCATGTTCGTCTCTCGAAGTAAAACTTCTTGACGGATCTTTGCGCCAACAGCACTAAACTCTTAATGCTGATTTCTACCCAACTCCTTGGGCATGGGAAGAGGGAGAAGAGTAGGAGAGGTGGCATGGGAGATGGAAAAATGGGCAGAACCTGGGCATGGAGAAGAGGCATAAAGAAACCCTAGGTGTAGGACCCCTTCTTATAGACCAATTGCAACCCTAGAATCCTAAGGCTTTAAGCAACAAGTTTGCTTAAAGCAAAAGGACTCCAATCTGATCTCCATGCCTCATCACACTTTTTCTCAGATTTTTGTCACATAAATACTAGGAAAAAGTGGTGCCAAGAATGGATAAGAAGGATGTAGGCATAGAGTTCTTATCTCCCTAGAATTTGAACTATTCAAAATTCCTTGACCCATTCAAACTCATTTGAATGGGGTGCCTCCTCTCTTATCCTCATGGGGTGCATGCTAGGAGGGGTGTGCACTCTCTCACTCCATGCAAATCTATCTGGGGCACGTGCCCCTAGAAAATCTCCAAGGGGCACACACCCCTCTCCCTTAATTCCTACAAAGTTGGGTCAAATTGACCCCTTGTCCTAATCCCATCTTATAGGATTAAGACAAGCTCCGAACTGGTCAGGACAAGCCTTGATCAGATCAGGACAAACCCATACAGGATTCTTAAATGAGCCAAATTTAATTTGACTCAGTCGAGATGAACCATAAAGTCGACAGAAGAAAAAAGTCAGGTCCAATCATATGCTAGCATGATTTTCTTGAACATAATTGGATCTAATTCAAATCAATCAAACCAAGTTGGTCTAATTGATGACATGTAGACCTAAATCCTTATTTGTATGATCCAGTTAGGTTCAGTTTTATATGATAATAGGATATGTCATGATTGTTATCATCAACATCATCGAAATACCTTTCGATGGATCAGAATTCTTCTGATTCATCCAATTAGAATCGTCGATCATCAAGATAATTCTAATTAGTCCCAAATCCACCAGTGATACCTAATAGTATATGGTGGCAATCCATCAGAACTAAAAATGAATCTCTTGGTGCAGCTAATTGTATGAGTAGTTCTTCTATCATGAGCTTCGATAGGATCTAGGTCAAGGTGAACTCGTCAGAACCTACACCTATCATATGAATAAATAATTCGATTCAAGTTTGATGTAAAACTGTAATATAAACTTCTTTCTATTATATTCATACTACCATATCCATGGATTTTAGGACTCGATCTCATGATCATCATAGAACTACTCTTCCTCTATCGAGGTTGATAGATCCCATATTGGTATGATCCAATTCCTCAATGAATATGCTATAGCCAACATACACCTTAGGAATTCTGAAATAGCTAGCTAGGAGATCGAGTTATGGTATAGTCAAACTATAACACACTCAAGATGAACTACTCAATGCACCTTAGGGTCAAAGAACTAGATACACAATTGCAGCATCAAGCTAGTCATCGACAAGAGAAGGTAGACTCTCTTATGACTGCTTGAGATGGTTAATGCTCAGTATTCTTATTCTTAATAAGTACCTATACTCTTGCTCTTAGTGTCTCGACATACCATAGACTCAAGACTCATCTATCCTAAGAAAAGCAATTGTACATTGATCTTTCGGATCGATCATCGTCTCTCGTGATGATCCTATGAATCGAAGAATAGTTTATGAATTAATTATGATAACACATGCTCTTAAATTCTCAACTCTTGAAGAATATGTGTTATTATGTCTCATTAACTCCAATAGATGTATCACAGATACTTTATATATATAATGTGATAGAATAAAATTAACTTTTTTTTATTAATTATAAGTCAAAATTATAAAAATGCCCTTCTAGAAAGTATTTTACAAGTATCGACCAATCTGACTTCTAGGGCATATATCTGAATAAACTCCTACTTGAACATAAAGCCAATTGTCTATAAATCTAAGTCTCATCTTCTCAATGATAGGGCTTCGATCTTCTACTAGCATAAATACTTCGTCAGTAGGATCAGCCGCATTGTCTGCAGTGTCGACTCTCTTGACCTCGATGTATACCTTCTCGAGATAATCATGCATGAGGTTGAAATTGCCACTTGATATGCTTATGACTTTTGGTGAGACCTTGGCAACTCCTTAGCAAGAGGCTATGGTGCCATTGTTGTCTTAGTATAGAGGGACGACATCTGATGGCATCACTCCGAGCTCTGTAATAAACTTTCTTGAAATTAGAATGCTTTCCTTTCGTAACTTTCTAAGGCAGCGATGTACTTCTGCTTTCATGGTGGAATCTGCTTATCATAGTTTGCTTGAAACTCTTCTGAGCTCACAGTACCACCATTACACATGAATAGAATATCAGATGTCGACTTTTCGATCATCTATGTCAGACATAAAGTCTGAGTCTGTATATCCCTAGATCTGGAAGTTCTCCATTATCCAAAGATCATAAATATATTCTTAGTCCTTCTTAAGTACCTTAAGAATACATTTCATAGAAGTCCAGTGCTCTTCACCTAGGATTCGACTGAATACCTGCTTGTGACACTCACAGTATGGACGATATTAGATCGTGTACATAGCATGGCGTACATGAGGCTTCCTATTGTCCAAAGCATAAGGGAATCTTGCTCGTGTGTTCAATCTCCTCAGGTGTGTTGAGGCACATTATTTTGGAGAGATGAATGCCATGTCTGAAGGGCACCAGTCCCCTCTTAGAGTTTTCCATGCAGAACCTCTTCAATACCTCCTCTATGTACATCTTCTGTGAGAGACCCTGCATCCTTTTCGGTCTATCCCTATAGACCTTAATCCCCAAAATGAAGGATGCCTCTCCTAGGTCTTTCATAGAATACTTATTAGATAACCATACTTTGACTGAGGTCAACAAGAGAATATCATTCTCAATCAGGAGGATGTCATCCACTACAATACGAGGAAGACAACAGCGCTCCCACTAATTTTTTTGAACACATATGGCTCTTTCTTGCTTTTAATAAAATCAAGCAATTTGATTACATCATTGAAATGAGCATTCTAGCTCTAAGATGCTTGCTTAAGTCCATAGATGGACATTTACAGCTTACAAACTAAAGAAACTAGATCTAGGATTTCAGAACTAGATCTTGAAACTTTTTCAAGATCAGACAGTGGAAGCCTAAAATAAATAAAAATTTATTCATAAAAAGTAGAAAATTCCTAGATCTAAAATTTTACTACGTGATTATAGCATGAGATTAAATTAAAAATTAAAAATATTAGAAAAAATATATGTTGATCATATCAACATGCATCTACACTACAACTAATGCACATATGTAATAATAGATCAGATCCATATTACCTATGTAGGTTAGATGTTCTAACTTGCTAATCTGGGTTGAAGGATGAAGCTCCAAGTAGCACACATGTTCAGTCTCTAAGAGATGTCCACACAAGCCCACGAACCCCGATCAGAAGTTCGATGTAGGAAATCAACATAATATGCTAGTACTGTGCTGATCCTTCTTCGACGGTCGATTTGGTGCTTTCTTATTCAAGCCTTGGACACTATAAAAAATCAAAAGAAAAGAAAAAGATTTTTGATCTAAAACAATGCTCAAAAATCTTTATGAAAGAGGAGGAGAAAGGAAGAGCAAAAGACCCTAGAAGAAGACCCTCTTCTTCTTCTCTTTTCTCTCACCTAGACACCTAGATTAGTGTCTATAAAATTCCCATGCCCCAAGAGTCTTTCTCTTAGATTTTCACATGCCTAAGAGTCCTCTCAGTGATCTAGAATCAGTGTAAAATTCAGTATAAAAAGATCTCCTTATAAAGAGATATAAAAGAGTCTTCATTGGTTCAAATTCCTACACAAGGTAAGAACACATATGGCAAGTAGTTGGGGCACCCAATACTTGGGCATCTCCTTTTTTGTTTTAGGTGTGGACCACTAGGGTAGGCACACAAAAATTTCTCCTTTTAACCATGAAAATCAAAGGAGAAATCAGGATGGGGTGGCACACATGGGAAGAGACCAAGTTTGTTGGGATATAAAGTCCAACAAACTTCAACAACTTTCCATCTATTGACCTGGTCCACAACAAGATGCCATATAGGAAAGAGAGGAGAAGGGTGGGCGTGCATGATGATTAGGGAGAGAGGAGATTTATCATCAAAAATAAGAGAGAAAGGGCATGGGGGGGCATGGGATATAGGTCACGCAAGCAAGATGGATCCTAGTCTTACTAGGATTCCATATTTGACTTGATCAAATATGGTTTCTCAAACCAAATTAAATTAGAAGTAAATCAATCCAAAAAATTAGATCCTAATTCGATTAAGGATTTAACTAAATTAGATTAAATCAAATTTAGTGTTAATTTAATTTTTTAATCAAATTAAAAAATTGGGTTGACCCAAGTCCTAGTTGAACTAGGATCAGTTTTTGTACCAATCAAAATGACCATCTAGCAATAGTACCCGACAGTCAGATAGGTCGAACGTATAGAACAACATCCTTAGAATCCATATGGATATAGTTTTCATATAATTCATCTCCTTAATCAAAATGCTCGTAGGACACCTTAGAGTTAAACTATCAACTCTGATCAGGCTATCCATATTATATTACAAAATACCAAATCCATCTCATGGATTATCCTAGCCAAGATTTTGCTATATTGAAATACAGTGATACATTCTTCTCCAACTCTTGGAGTGGTCAATTCCATCTTGATCACACACCAACTTTGCAAGTACTTGACTATGCTCAGAACCCTTTCGTTACTAAATTAGAAATTCAGTTAGTTCGATACCAAAGCATAGTGAGTTGCTTGTAAGTCACTGAGGTAATCTCAGGTCTAAGGGATACTTATACCTGTATCCCATCAAAGACATTCTCAACAGCAGAATGCTCTATAGTTGCTCACGTTCAATGATGATATACCCCTACATCTCACCTATATGCCATACCAGTGTCTCCACAATCCTTAGTTAAGAGGACAACCAACCTATATGGCATATAGTGATCTATATTCGATAGGTACTGTCATCCTTATTAACAGCCTATCATTTGGTCGTAAATAATTTTAAGGACTAATCGATAAATCCTCTCTTTATCGAATCTAGATAGTCCTAAGAACTTCATCGCAGTAATGGAGTTTGTTAGAAGATGAAAAATTATAATGAAAAATGCCAAAAATATATTTTGTTAATCAATATATTAATTACAATTACAATACAACATAATCGTCAATAGGCTGATGATTGGCTTTAGGACATATTTTTCAACAACTCTCACTTGTCCTAAAGCCACTCAACATAGTATCTAATACCCATCTTCGACTTGTGGTTGTCGAACTTCTTTATCGCTAGGATTTTAGTGAAGGGGTAGGTTAGGTTCTCCTTTCCATTGATCTTTTGAAGATTGACATCACCTCGATCCATGATCTCCTAGATCAGATGGAAGCGACGTAGAATGTGCTTTGTCCACTGGTGTGCCTTTGATTTCTTTGTCTGAGCTATGGCACTAGTGCTATTGTAGTAAAGCAGGACCGGACTATCAAGGAAGGGTGCTATTACAAGCTCGATGATGAATTTTCTCAGCCACATAGCTTTCTTCATGGCATCTGATACTATAATGTATTCTGCTTCATAAATAGAGTCTGCCATAGTATGCTACTTGAAACTCTTTCAGCAGATGGCTCCACCATTTAGAGTAAAGATATAACCTAATATGCTTCTATTGTCATCATGGTAAAATTGAAAGATGGAGTCTGTAAACTCCACAAGTTTTAGATCTGACTCATCATAAACCAACCATTAGTCCTTAATATTTCTTAAATACATAAGGATGGCTTTAACCACTTTCCAATGGTTTTCTCCAAGATCAGACCAGTATCTACTTACTACTCCTAGTTAGTATGCCACATCTATCTCGTATATGTTATTGCGTAAATGATAGATCCTACCATTGAAGCATATGGGACTCTACTCATACGCTATCTCTCTTTAGGAGTTGTCGGACAATCCTTCTTAGAAAGAGAAATTTCATGGTTTATCGGATGATAGCCCCTTTTAGAATTCTCCATGCTGAACCTCTTCAGTACAGTATCTATATATGTGGACTGGGATAATCCAAGCATCCATTTAGATCTATCCCTATAGATCTTCATCTCTAAGATGTAGAATGCTTCACCCAAGTCCTTCATGGAGAACTGAGATGATAATCAAACTTTATTCCTTACAGTGCAGAGATGTCATTCTTGATTAAGAGAATATCATCCACGTACAAAATAAGAAATATCACTGTTGGACCATTTGTCCATTTGTAAATGCAGGGCTATTCTTCATTCTTAATGAAGCCATATATTTTGATCACCTTATCAAAATATATGTTCCAACTTGGAGATGCATGTTTCAATCCATAAATGGATTTCTAAAGCTTGCACACCTTGACTCATCTATGGATGTGAACCTCTCAGATTGTTTCATATACACCTCTTCAGTTAGCTCTCCATTAAGAAAAGCTATTTTCACATCCATCAGCCAAATCTCATAATCTAGATGGATAGCTATTACAAGCATTATCCAAATGGATTTGAGCATTGCCATAGGATAGAATGTCTTTTCATAGTCAATACCACAATATTGATGATATCCCTTAGCAAATAGATGGGCTTTATAGGTCTCCATCTTTTCGTCTGCACCCCTCTTTCTTTTAAAGACCCACTTACATCTGATGAATTCAATCCCTTCGAGTGGGTCAACCAATGTCCACACATCATTGACCTTCATGGACTCCATTTCGAATTTCATGATCTTAAGCCATTTCTCGAAATCAGATCTCTGCATAGCATCCATATAGGTAATTGGATTCTCATTATTCTCATCGAGTTCGATGGAATCACCATCCCAGACCAAGAAATTATAGTATCTATCCAGGTGACATAGTGCTCTACCAGATTGCCTTAATGGTATAGGTACACTAGCTCTGAATCTGATCTAATCAAATTCGACTCAGGTTCAGCTATAGGTGTCAATCTTTCTACCTATTGAACTTCATCAAGTTCAACCATAAAGGCAATGGTTCCTTCACTAAGAAATTTCTTTTCAAAAAAGATTGTCTTGAGGCTAACGAATATCTTTTGTTCATCAGCATGGTAGAAAAAATATCCTTTGGTCTCTTTTGAATACCCTATGAATGTGCACTTGTTAGACCTAGGTTCAAGTTTATGTGTAACAAACCATTTGACATAAGCCGGGCACCCCCAGACCCTAGGTATGAAAATGCTAGCTTATGCCATGTCCATATCTCATATGGAGTCTTAACTACAGACTTACTTGGAATCCTATTTAATAGATAGCAAGCCGATTTGAGTGCATATCCCCAGAAGGATATTGGAAAGCTGGCAAAACTCATCACAGATCGGACCATGTCTAACAGAGTCTGATTTCTTCTTTCAGTACACCATTATGCTATAGTTTCCTAGAGGAGTCCATTAGGAGAGAATCCCATTCTCTTCTAGATATGTGAGAAACTCATCAAAAAGGTATTTTCCTTCTCGATCAAATTGAAGTATTTTAATACTTTTTTTAGTTTATTTTTTTACTTCACTTTGAAATTGTTTGAACATTTCAAATGAATCCAACTTGTATTTCATCCGATTGACATATCCATATCTAGATAGATCATCTGTGAAAGTGATGAAGTAAAAAATATTCATCTTTGGCACTTGTGCTCGTTGGTCCACATACATCAGTATGTACTAAACCTAAAAGCTCAATGGCTTTCTCATCTTTTTTAATATAAGATGACTTAGTCATTTTACCAAGAAGATAGGACTCACAGGTTGGAAGTAATTCACAATCACTGATTTTGAGGATTCTCTCTTGAGTCAATCTATTTATCCTATTCTTGTTTATATGACCTAGCCAATAGTGCCACAAGTAGATATCTGACATACTATCTAATCTAGGGTGCTAGCCAGTTAAATAGATTATGTTAACAGGTTGTGATAGCATATACATACCATTATTCAAATATTCAGATAAAATAGTAACACCATTCATAATGATATTACAAAACTATTTTTTTATTAAAATTTCATAATTATCTTTGGCTAGAAGGCCTACAGAAATGACATTTAAAAAGAAACTTAGACAGAAATGATAATCATCAAGAACAATAGTATGTAACTCAAATACAAGTTTTAAGATTTTTAAAGCTAAAACTGAAACTAGTCTTCCATCTCCAACATTCAGAAACCTCTTGTCTTATTCGAATCTCCTACTGACCTACAACTCCTATAATGAATTGCAAATATGGTAAGGGCTATCAGTATCCAATAACCAATCAATATAATCATAAATAGAGAAATTGTAAGGAGTTATCATATAAACACCTTGTCCAACAACTGCTTGCTTCTTTCTCTGCCTGTTCGGATCTAGAAAGGCAATGTACTGAGGATAGTTCCTCTTCTAGTGCCCTCGCTTCTTGCGAAAGAAGCATTCAGCTTGACTCTTATCGAGCTTGATCTTTCTGATCTGGTCCTGCACAGATGTCCCAGCCTGAACTTGCACCTTCTTGCCCTTCTTCTTCTTGTTCTTCTTTCATTTCCTAAAGGGTCAAGAACCAAAAGATGAACCTCCCACTAAGTTCACCGACTCCTTATGGAGTTGGTGATCCTTCTCAATGTTTCGAAGCAACCCCAGTAACCCGTGGTTATCAACTTCAGGCTTTGTCATTCTAAAATAAATAAGAAATGAGAGATAGGAGTTGGGCAGCGAGTTTAGTATTGCATCTTTCCCAAGCTTCTTCTGCAAGAGAAAGTCGAGCTTGCTCAATTGCTCTATCAGCTCAATCATGTATAATACATGATCAATGATAGAGGCTCCATCCTGCATCCTAGCATTGAAGATGGCACAACTAGTCTTATGCCTTTCAACGTCATTGGGTGTGCCAAAGAATCCTCAAACACTTGAAGCATATCTTTTAGCTGAGCCATCTCGAATCTATGATTGAACTTGTCGGTCATGGCAGCCAACATAATGTAGTGCACAGTGGTTCGATCATTGAGCCACTTCTGATAAGTATCTCTGACTATTCCACGGGTATTAAGAGCTAGCTCCTCAGGTGTAGGATCCGTCAATATATACAGGATCCGTTCATGCTTCAAGACTATCTTCAACTTTTGGTACCAACTATCAAAGTTGGGTTCTATTAACTTATAATTGTCCAACAATTATTGGAGCGATAGAAAAGTGGCCATATCTACATAAAGAAAATAATAACCTAATTTGTAATTGATTCATTAAACCTAAAGATTTAAACTTTAATCAAAAGATTCTTCCACTATTTTATTCGAATTGGTAGCTTCTACCTCCAATTCAAGAAATTATCTAAATTTCTTAGTGGGTACTAGAATCCACATAGACTGCACGCAAGTTCAACTTTGGTTGGCTAATCTATGTACATCTAATGGTAGGTTTATAATCAATTATTTCTTCAAATAATTTTTAGTAATTAAATTTATGCCCCAATCCCTAATCAGTAGGCTTTGGTCTCCACTAAAAAGGTCCAGTTAAGTCCGATCAATAACATAACCATACTTGGTCTATCAAATCAATGAATGATTAGGCCCAACTTTGGTTAGCTAATCTAACCACCATTTAGAAAGATGCAGCCAAGAAATCATTTAATAAATGATAATTTCATTAGCCGATAAGCATCAGGTCTTTAGGCCTCTAATGATTATCCAACTAATGGACCCATTATCATCCACTTAATGGGAGGCTATGATCTAGTTCATAATAACTATTTAATTTTAGGGACCTAATAATTTTAGAGAATTTAATTTTTAAAGAAGAGGGAAGATCAGATGAACCAGCTTGTCATGATCCTTCCACTGGCTTCACTATGTCAGCTTAAGGAAGATCATTAATAGGCTGGTCTAGGAGCACCTAAATCAGTCACACTGATTTACCTAGCTGACATGGATTAGCTTGAATAGTCAAGTGATCCAATCAAAACATAATTTTATCAAGAGGCCAGGTAAGTTCGATCAATGGGAGGTTCTGCCAAAGCTTACCTTAGATACCATCAGAAAAGCCAGATAAATAGCTTGCCAATTAAAGACCACCGATCTGGTTTACTTGAGACATCAACTGATTTAATAGTCTTGATTAGATCAAGCTAATAGTTCGTGCTAGAACACGTAGCCAAGAATCAAGTCCATCTTGGGTCTCGTTAAAGACATGGACTTGACCAACTAAAAATATTATAATTGATCTAGAGAATTCTTGACCTAATCTAAGATAATAATTGATTAAATTTAGTCAATTCTCTAATTAAGTTCATTCTTTAATCTAACCCTAGGTCTAACCCAATTAATGGACCTAATCTCTACTAACCCATTTAACCCAATGTATTATGATTTATGTCTTAGGATCTTCAAGTCATAATCCTAGATCCTAATCAAACAACTTCTTAATTCTTAATTAAGTTTTGGACTGAGGGTTGGGATTCAGCTTTTCAAAAATAATTTTTATATTTATAAAATATTTTTATAATATGGTTCTACCAATTAAGTTACATGTTTAATTCATAATCAATATGCAAGTAAGATAAGCTTGAAACTATTTTAGATCTAATCTAAACATATTCATGTAATTGAAATAGTTTCAACTCCAATCAATCATAAATTTTCTTAGATCAAATGTAACATATTTATGATGATTAAAATTAGATTAAAATATTTTTAATTAGATCATAAAATTTTTTAGATCAAATCTAAAATTTTATCATGAATGTTTTAGATTTGCACATATTAGGACAACCTCTCCACTGTAAGGGATAAATCTTACAGTAGGATAATCTTTTAATCAATCTATACAATCTAAAATTTTTATTTTTAGATCTAAAACTTTTTTTAAATTTAATAAATCATAAATAAGATTAGATCATATCTAATAAATTTGTGATAAGAAATAGATCTACATAAACTAGGACAACCTCTCTACTACAATGGGTAAACCTTATAGTAGGACAACCTTATAATCAGTTCGTATGATCATGATTTTTAATTTTAGATTTAATAATTAGATTATAAATTAGATCTAATCTAAGAATAATCTAAACATGCACATATAATTATGTAATAATCAACCTAGGCTCTAATACCAATTGAAGAAACTAGATCTAGGGTTTCAGGGCAAGATCTTGAAACTTTTTCAAGATCAAGCAATGAAAGACTAAAATAAATTAAAATTTATTTATAAAAAGTAGAGAAACCCTGGATCTAAGATTCTATTACATAATTATAGTATGAAATTAAATTAAAAATTAAAAATATTAGAAAAAAAAATATGTTGATCATATCAATATGCATCTACACTACATCTAATGCAGGTATGTAATAGTAGATCAGATCTATATTATCATTGCAAGTTAGATACTCTAACTTACTAATCCAGGCTGAAGGATGAAGTTCTGAGCTGCATATATACTCAATCTCTAAGAGATGTCCACACGAGCTCATGAACCCGGATCAAAAGTCCGATGTAGGAAATCAGCACAGTATGCTAGTACTGTACTGATCCTTCTTCGATGGTCGATCTAGTACTTTCTTCTTCAAAACTTGGACATTCTAAAAAATTAGAGGAAAGAAAAAAGATTTTTGATCTAAAACAACACTTGAAAATCTCTATGAAAGAGGAGGAGAAAGGATGAGCAAAAGACCATAAAAGATGACCCTCTTTTTCTTCTCTTTTCTCTCACCTAGACACCTAGATTGGTATCTATTAAATCCTCATGCCCCAAGAGTGTTTCTCTCTCATTTTCACACACCCAAGAGTCCTCTCAATGATCTAAAATTAGTATAAAATTTAGTCCAAAAAGACCTCCTTATAAAGAGATATGAAAGAGTCTTCGTTGGGTCAATACTTGGGCAACCTCTCCTTTGTTTTAGGCATGGACCACTAGGGTAGGCACACAAAAATTTCTCATTTTAATCATGGAAATCAAAGGAGAAATCATGGTGGGGTGGCACAAATGGGAAGAGATCAAGTTTGTTGGGATTTTATCATATAGAGTCCAACAAACTTCAACAAATTTCCATTTATTGACGTGGTCCACAACAAGATGCCATATAGGAAAGAGAGGAGAAGGGTGGGCGTGCATGATGATCAGGGAGAGAAGAGATTTGTCATCAAAAATAAGAGAGAAAGGGCATGGGGGGCATGGGATATAGGTTGCGCAAGCAAGATGGATCCTAGTCTTACTAGAATTCCATATTTGACTTGGTCAAATATAATTTCTCAAACCAAATCAAACTAGAAGTAAATCAATCCAATTAAATTAGGCCCAAATCTAATTAATAATTAAATTAAATTAAATTAAATTAAATTTTAATTTAATTTTTTAATTAAATTAAAAAATTGGATTGATCCAAGTCCTAGTTGAACTAGGACTAGTTCTTCCTTGCACTTGGCTTATCCAATAAATCAATTGAACTTGATCCAATCAAGTCTAAATCAAATCTAATTAAATTATATTTAATTAAACTTATTTTTAGCTCTTTGGCTTAATCAAATTAAGCCAATTAGCAACTCCTATAATATTTGTACTAGGTTAAACATCAATCGTATTGATCGTTTAATCCTAGAATAATTTTCAATCATTGATCAACCATCCGATCAGATCATGAACTTTAATGTATGTGATCCCATAGATCTGAACCTAAGTTGATAGCATATAAATAAATTCTTATATCAGTCAAAGTGACCATCTAGCAATGGTACCTGATGGTCGGATAGGTCAAATATGTAGAACAACATCCTTAGAACTCATATGGATATAGTTTTCATATAATTCATCCCCCTGATCAAAATGCTTGTAGAACACCTCAAAGATAAACTATCAACTCTGATCAGGCTATTCACATTATTTTTCAAAATACTAAATTCATCTCATGGATTATCCTGGCAAAGGTTTTGCTATATTGAAATACAGTAATACATTCTTCTTCAACTCTTGGAGTGGTCAATTTCATCTTGATCACACACTGACTTTATAAGTACTTGACTATGCCCAGAAGTCTTTCATTACTGAATTAGAAATTCAGTTAGTTTGGTACCGAAGCATAGTGAGTCGCTTACAAACCACTGAGCTGATCTCAGATCTAAGAGACATTTATACCTATATCCCATTAGAGATATTCTTAATAGTAGAATGATCTGGAGTTGGTTATATTCAGTGATGATGTACCCCTACACCTCATTTTATGTCATACTAGTGTCTTCATACTTCTTGGTTAAGAGGACAACCAACCTATATGGGATATAGTGATCTATACTCGATAGATGCTGTCGTCTTTATTAACAGTCTATCATTTGATCGTGAATAGTTTTAAAGACTAATCGATAAATCCTCTCTTTATCAAACCTAAATAGTCCTAAGAATTTCATCATAATAATGGAGTTCGTCAGAAGATGAAAACCTATGATGAAAAATATCAAAAATATATTTTATTAATCAATAAATTAGTTATAATTATAATGCAGCACTATTGCCCAGATAGATAACCCAAGAGGGAGGGGGTGAATTGGGTTTTCAAAAATTTATAAGTAGATATGCGTAGTGATAAATGATTAATTCCTAAGTGAATCAAATGTGAGAGTAAATAAAAGATACAATCAAAGGCACACACATAAACAATAGAATTTTATAGTGATTCGATTCTCTCCCAGTACCTACGTCCACTCCCCAAGCAACTCTTGGGAATTTCACTATAATCCCACAAGATTACAGTTAGATAATTTTTTTTGGGCTCACTATCCAAAAATTTAGTTAGTTTTTTCCTAAGTTCACTAACCACAATCCTTACAAGGATCAGATAAATCAATCTAAATAAACAGAGGAGAGAAAAATTCCAAAACCTAAGTTTTAGCCCCTACCAAAATCAAGTACATGGAAAGAGAAAAAGAAATTTTACAACTCAAAATTTTTCTTTGAATGAGTAGAAAAGTTATCCTTGTAGTTTGTTGAAATCTCTTTGAATACATGGAGTTAATGCACTTGAGGATTCTTCAAAGCTTGAGAGAACTGATTGATTGGAGATTGGATATTCATTCAAGAACAGAGTGTGCTTCGCTTTCTCTCATTTTTCTCTTTGATAAATTACAAATAACCCTTCTTTTCTTTATATCTGTAGCATTTTCTCTCTTCTAATGATGATTGAAACTCAGAAAAAGTAAAATCCGATCATTGGAGGGCAGCAACTAGCCATTGGGATCGAAAAAATTCAATCTAGAATGCCTCATCAAAAGATTGTCGTCGAGTCTTGAGACCTCTTGATTTATCTCAAGATGTCTCATTAGGTTATGAGGCCTCTCAATTTGATCAAGAGAGCTCTCACCTTCAGTCACACAAAAAATTAGCTTTCTAAAAAAAATAGCTAGCCTGAGATCGAGATCTCTCGATTCTGAACGAGATGTCTTGCTAAAACCATGAGACCTCTTGAAAATCCTGCGAGACCTATCACTCTCAGAGCATAGAAATTGGATTTCTATCACTTGAGATCGAGAGCTCTCGAGATTCACTCAAGACCTCTTGAAATCGAGCTAGAACAGCATTTGGACCATGCTAGTCCACTCGAGAGCTCTCGAAAAAATTTCAAGACGTCTTGAAAACTGCTCCAAGGCAATTTCTAGAAAATTTTGCACCAATCAAGGGGATTCAATTTTTATTTAAATTTTGCTTTATGTCTTTCTCATTTTGGTCAAAGAGCTCTCTTTCTTCTAACATTGGAATACTTAAAATAAAATATTTTAGTAATCATTTACTTTAATATTTGGTCATCATCAAAATCACTTAGGAGGTTCAATAATCTCCCCCTTTTTGATGGTGACAAAATATTAAGCAAGCCATAAAAGGAGTGTAAGCAATATGTATATCATGAACTAATGAATGCAAAATTTTTGTGCTAAAGCTCCCCCTTAATGTATGCTCTCATGAAATGAATAAGATTTGAATAATGTTCTTTTCATTTTGTCTTTGTTCATTTCAATCATTTCATTTTCTAAAAGTCCCTTTTTGTGTATGTTAGTTTGAATTAATTATATGATTGTATTTTGGTTTGAATTAATTATACATTTGTATATATTTTCTTAATATTTCTCTCTCTTTTTGTCAGCATCAAAATCACAACAATGAGAGGATCATAAAAAGACAAGAACATAAAAAGGATTGATTTCATTGCAAGATGTAATAATATATAAATAGAGATGTATGTTGGTTTACAAAAAATGAATCTCATACCAATATACCTAAATCAAAAGTCAAAACAAAAGAGATACTAGACCTAGTCCTCATCAGAGAGGAACTCAATGATGGGTTCAGAGGAAGATTTGGGTCTAGTAGAGGACAAGTGAGGAGCAGATCTAGAAGAAGGTGATGGTCCAAAAGAAGATGACGGTCCAGAAGAGGATGATGGTCCAGAAGAGGATGGAGTCTGACTCAAAATCTACCATAGGAAGGAAAGAAGGACTTTAGTTGTGGTGCACTCAATAGTGATGTTCTCTTCAAGTCTTTGTGCAATTCTAGCATTCTCGGATAGGAGTAGTTCAATCCGAGCTGATGTCTTATGTTGCTCCTTCTCCAAAATTTCTAGCCTTTAGGACAATCCAATAATTTGTTGGCTAAGCATTTCTATTTGACCTTCAGTGGATATTCTTTATTCTTCAATGCTTACAATGAGTTGATGCCTCACACTGGATAGTATATCCATAAACCTTTTAGATACTTTTTGAACCACTTCTTCTACCATCCTTTCAACTAAAAGATCTTAATCAAAAGCTAAGGGAGGCACCTGAGGAGAGTGTGGGGACCCTGGTGTAGTGAAAGAGGGTCCAATTGTAGATGGTGATGGTGGAGGGGGTGGAGATCTATGTTCTTCGGGCTCATTTGCAGGATGTTCATCTGCCCTCACCCATTTGTCATCCTTTTTTACAAACTTCATCCAGTTTAATATTCTTTCATTGATAAAGTCTATGTGAGCCAGCATTTTGAAGTCTTCACCTTCTATATTAACTTGAAAGTCCTTGAAGATTAAGGTGAAGATCATTCCATAGGGTAAACAGGCCTTGCTTTTGCTGGCAGTATTCTTTAGTTGTTGAAGCATAAGAGAGGAAAGCTGATGGGAGTTCCAGTCACCATAAAGAACATGACACCTAGTTCTCTCTTTCCAACCCAGTCATGTCTTCCTACCTTAGAGAAAACAATGTGAGTGATAAAAGATTGCAGTAATCTCATTACAATCGAGAGAAGATGTGAGACTAGTTGAAGATTTTCATCAACATTCTCCCTTTCTAAGATGCACTTGAGAGCTTTAGTTTTGTTAAACAAGTTTAGATTGCTAATCCCTACCCTAGGCACTTCGAGAAGCTACCCTATTTTTCTCTTATCTCAGGAAATGTGCACTCTTTTCACAACGGACTCTACCTTTGACCCATGCTCAAAGCTAATGTTATCAAAAAATTCTCTTATCAAGTCTAGAAAAACATTTACCCCTAGGATACATAGCTTTTTCCATCCTTGCTACCGGATCCAACACACAGCGGCCCATTAGAATAGTCCTAGTAGCAACGAAGAGACAAGCACGAGATGAAGAAGCAGATAGAGATGACTGAGCCAAGTCTTGCTGTCGCTTAGCCCTAGCTTCAATCGATGGCGTGATGGAAGGTCTTTATGCGGTGAGGGATCTCTTCTTCGGAGTCATTAGGGTTTAAGATTTGGAGGGAATGGACAAGAGAAGGTGATTTGAAAGATTTTTGAGGAGAGGAGGGGAGTTTTGAAGAGTTTGAAGGAGAGGTCTTAGAAGAATGGAACGAATGAATGAAATAGGGGACCTCTCATAGATCGATTAAAAAGAGGGCCTACAAGAATCAAAGGCTCTCGTCTTAAGGATGAGACATCTTGAAAACTTTGAGAGCTCTCGTGTTTAGCGTGAGAGGTCTCGAAAACCAGTTGAGAGGTCTCATGAATAATTCAAGACTTCTCGAGCATAGGGGGAAGAATCATAATAGAGGAGGAATTTCAAGCCAATTTTTTCTCGAATTTTTTATGATGGGATCAGGGGTGTTAAGTATGATGGAAGGTGATAAAAAAAGATCCAATAAATTCAAGATTAAATATTTTCAAAGTGGATCATAAATACTAAGTTTACCCTAGATTTTTGAGAAACTATCTTCACTTAGAGGTTTTGTAAAAATATCAGCTAGTTGATTTTCAGTTGAAATAAATTCAAGCACAATGTTATTATTTTGAATATGATCTCTAATGAAATGATGTCTAATTTCAATGTGTTTGGTTCTTGAATGTTGAATAGGATTTTTTGTCAAGTTTATGGCACTAATGTTATCACATTTAATAGGTATCTTGTATCTTGTTTTGCTTAATTCCAAAGTTTTTAAGTTATTGTTTGATCCAAAGTATTTGAGCACAGCAACTTCCCATAGCAACATATTCGGCCTCGATCATTGACAGTGCTATAGAGTTTTGCTTTTTGCTATACCAAGAGATCAAGTTCAACCCTAAAAATTGATAGGTGCCATTGGTACTCTTTCTATCAATTCTACATCCTCCATAGTCTACATCAGTGTATCTAATCAATTCAATGGAGGATTGTTTTGAGTACCAAAGACGTAAGTTGTATGTGTAGATCAAATATCTAAAAATTCTCTTAACAGCTAGTAAGTGTGATTCTTTAGGGTTAGATTGAAATCTAGCATAAATGCATACACTAAATAATATATGAGGCCTACTTGCAGTTAAGTAAATTAGGGATCCTATCATACCTTTGTAGATCTTTTTATTTACATGCTTACCATTTTCATTTTTGTTAAGTTTGCAAGAGGGGCTCATGGGTGTGCCAATCTTCTTTTCGTTTTTCATGCCAAACTTCTTGAGCATCTCCTTGATGTACTTTGTTTGGCTAATGAAAATGTCTTCCATTGATTATTTGACTTATAGTCCAAGAAAGAAATTTAGCTCTCCCATCATGCTCATTTCAAATTCACTCTACATCAACTTAGCAAACTCTTGATAAAGAATTTCATCAGTAGCTCTGAATACGATGTCATGCACATATATTTGAACTACAAGAAGGTCATTATTTTTCTTTTTCAAAAATAGTATGGTGTCTACACTTTCTCTAATAAAATTATTCTATAATAAAAAATTATTCAATCTCTTATAGCATGCTCTAGGTACTTGTTTAAGTCCATAGAGTGCTTTATTTAACTTATATACATGATTGGAAAGTAAGTGATTTTCAAATTTGGGTGGTTGTTCTACAAATACTTCTTCAGCAATATAATCAAAAAGATGCTTTTCACATTCATTTGAAATAATTTAAAATTTATATGACAAGCAAAAGCAAGTAACAATCTAATAGCCTCTAATCTTGCTACAGGTGCTTATGTTTCATCAAAGTCAATTTCATCTTCTTGATTATATTCTTTAGTGACTAATCTAGCTTTATTTTTTACAACATTACCATGTTCATCTAATTTGTTCCTAAATACTCATTTTGTACCAATTATAGGATGAACTACGGGTCTGTTTACAAGAGTCCATACATTATTTCTTTTAAATTGATTTAGTTCATCTTGCATGGCTAGCATCCAATTAGAGTCTTGTTCAACTTCTTCTATGTTTTAAGATTCTATTTGAGAAACAAACACAAGATAATTAAATGTATCCTTAAAAGAGGATCTAGTTCTTAACCCTTGTGAAGAATCACCTAATATCAATTCTCTTGGATGATTGTGTGCATACCTCCACTCCTTGGGTAGTCTCTATGATCATTAGATACTTCATTCTCACCATCATTGCTTTATTCCAAGATTGTTGTAGATTTATTTTTGTCTTGAATGTTATTGTCCTTCAAGTTTAGGTCCTTCATTCCATCTTCGAGAATTCCTGTATTATCATCAAAAACATCTTTCTTTCTCAAAGATTGATTGTTAGCTTCATCAAAGATAACATGTATAGATTCTTCAACAACCAAAAAGTGTTTGTTGAAAACTCTATATGCTTTGCTAGATGTAGAATATCCAAGAAATATATCCTTATCTATCTTATCATCAAATTTATCTAGATTATCTTTACCATTATTATGAATAAAATATTTATAACCAAAAATATGAAAATAATTAATATTAGATCTTTTTTCTTTCCTAAGCTCATAGGGGGTCTTCTTTAAGATCGAACGAATAGAAACTCTATTTAGGATGTAACATGCTATGTTAATAGCTTCAACCCAAAAGTATTTGGATAGATTCTCTTCACACAACATTATACAGACCATGTCAACTAAGATTCTCTTCTTTCTTTCAACAACTCCATTTTGTTGAGGGTTTCTAGGTGTCAAAAAATTGTGTTCTATGCCATGTTCATTGTAAAATTCTTCAAAGTATTTATTTTCAAATTCTGTACCACGATCACTATGGATACATATCATAGTAGAGTTCTTTTCATTTGTTTTTTTCTTGTAAAATTTTGAAAACTTTGAAAATGCTTCATCTTTGTGAGCTAAAAATAGAACCCAAGTGAAACGAGAATAATCATCAATAATTACTAAACCATACTTTTTTCCTCCTAGGCTTGTGATCCTAGTAGGTCCAAACAAATTCATATGAATCAATTCAAGAGGCTTAGAAGTTGAAATCACATTTTTGGATTTGAAACTTTTCCTAATTTCTTTTCCAAATTGGCAAGCATCACAAACATGATCAACATTGAAATTTAGTTTTGGTAGCCCGTTAACTAAGTCTTTATTATGCAATTTATAAAGAGTATGCATGCTAGCATGACCTAATCTTCGGTGCAAAGCCAACTAGTTTCTTTTATATTAGCATTCAATGCAACTAGGCATTGGCCACTCTTCATCGCAATTTCATCAAGATTCACCATGTAGATGTTTCCACACCTAAGTCCAATGAATTTTAAGCTATCATCCAAGGAACTAGATACTTTGCACAAAGAAGATTCAAAAGAGAATTTAAAATCTTTATCACAAAGTTGATTGATACTAAGCAAGTTATATTTTAAATTATCAACTAACAATATATTATCTATAAAGGTGGTAGGAGTAATCTGAATTTTACCATAGCCAATTATTTTATCTTTGCCATTATCATAAAAAATGACTACTTTCCCTTCCTTTCTTTCTAGGATGATGAATTGTTGCTTGTCACCCGATATATGCCTTCAGTAGCCGCTATCTAAATACCACTCCCATTTGATCCTTGGGCTGCAAGACATTCCTACACAAACAATCAAGTGATAGTTTTGGGTACCCAAGTCTTCTTGGGTCCTTTGGGGTTAGTAGATATGGTTCTTTTTGGAATCCAAATACTTTTAACGTGCTTTTCATTAAATGTTTTAATATTGCATTCAAAAATTTTGTATCCTATCTTTTTGCATCTAAAGCAAATGGTATGAGAAGTGCTATTAGAGATGTGTGCAGTGAAGAAATTTTTTAGAAACTTGGTTTTGTCTTTAGGTTTATATCCTAGTCCGGTCTTATCATAAACTTTTCTTTGATTATTTAAAATCATTTGCAATTTTTTAGAACTACAAGTAAATTTATCAACTAAAGGCTTTAATTTATCCAATTCATCCTTTAGGATTTTCTTGTCTTCTTTTAACTTATTGTGGCTACTAATTACCTCTTCATTTTTTTTCGACAATGCTTGAGTCATTTCCTTAAGATTTTTATTTTTTGAGCTTATCTTTTTGAAATCTTTCATCAAGTCATAAAAAGCATCTTGAAGCTCATCAAAGATAAAATCTGAATCAAGAGTGGAGGATACTTCATTATTTTGATCCCTTTCTTTTTCTTTTTCTTTCTTCCTGCTGGCTTCTCCTCTAATGAAGCTTCTCTTCTTGAATCCTTGTCATCTTCTTTCCATAAATTTCTTGAATTTTTTGATCACCAGGGCCATGTCTTCATCATTTTCCTCACTAGTGGACAAATCATCTTCTTCTTCATCAGCCATGGATTTTAGTGCTATTGTTTTCTTCTTGTTGTTGTCTTCCTCATTGTGCCGACTCATGGCAAGCTCATGTGTCATCAAGAATCCAATGAGCTCCTCTAGTGGTAGTGTTCAAATCCTTTGCCTCCTAGATGGTTGTTACTTTGGCTTTCCATGATCTAGACAAAGATCTAAGAATTTTTCTCACCAATTCATTGTTAGTGTAAATTTTATCTAAGCTTTTTAAACCACTTATAATATCAATGAATCTTGTCTACATGATAGTGATAGATTCAGTGGAGTTCATTTTAAATAACTCATATTGGTGAACTAGCATATTAATTTTAGTTTTTTTTACTTGATTTGTCCCTAAATGTGTGACCTCAAGTCAATCCTAAATTTTCTTTGCAGAATTGCAAGTGGAGATTCGATTAAACTTGTTTGCATCAAGGGCACAATAGAGTACATTCATTGCCTAGGCATTTAATTGGATAAGTTTCTTGTTCGTTTTAGTTCAATTCTTCTCTAGCTTAGGAGAGGATGTGCCATTGACAATGACTGTGTGTGTGTGTGTGGACCATTGATAATGACACTCCATATGTCCTAGTCAAGGGCTTGAATGAAAATGCACATGCGAGCTTTTCAATAGGTATAGTTGGACCCATTGAAAAGAGGTGGCCTATTTGTGGATTACCCTTTGATAAGTGAACCTCCTAGTTAAGTTGACATGATCTTTGTCTCTAGTTGAAAAATCAATAATTAGTAAAGAATCTTGCTCTAATATCAATTGTTGCCCAGATAGACAACTTAAGGAGGGGGGGTGAATTGGATTTTTAAAAATTTAAAGCAGATATGTGCAGTGATAAATGATTAAATCCTAAGTGAATCAAATGTGAAAGCAAATAGAAGATACAATCAAGAGCACACACATAAATAAGAAAATTTTATAGTGGCTCAGTACTCTCCCAGCACCTACATCCACCTCCTAAGCAAACTCTTGGGAATTTCACTATACTCCAATAAGATTACAATTTGATAGTTTTTTTGGGCTCACTATCTAAAAACCCAATTGATTTTTTCCTAGGTTCACTAACCACAATCCTTACAAGGATCAAAAAAATCAATCTGAATAAACAGAGGGGAGAAAAATCCCAAAATCCAAGTTTCAGCCCCTACTAAAAGTACATGGAAAAAGAAAAAAAAAATTTACAACTTGAAATGCCCCTTTGAAAGAGCAGAAAAGTTGTCCTTGTAGTTCACTGAAAGTTTCTTTGAATAGTGGAGTTAATGCACTTGAGGGTTCTTCAAAGCTTGAGAGAGTTGATTGATTAGAGATTGGGTATTCGCTCAAGAACAAAGCATGCTTCACTTTCTCTCATTTTTCTCTCTGATCAATTAAAAATAACCCTTCTTCCTTTTATATCTATAATATTCTCTCTCTTCTGTTTATGATTGGAGCTAAAAAAAGTAAAATTTGATCATTGAAGAGCAGCAACTAGTCGTTGGGATCGAAAAAATCTGATCTAGAACGCCCCATCAAAAGATTATTGTCGAGTCTCGAGACCTCTTGATTTGTCTTGAGACATCTCACTAGGTTACAAGGCCTCTTGATTTGCTCAGGAGATCTTTAGCTTTCAATCGCATGAAAATTTAGCTTTTTGGAAAAAATGGCTAGCCTGAGATCGAGATCTCTTGGCTCTGAATGAGTCATCTCGTTGGAACCATGGGACCTCTCGAGTATCTTACAAGACTTCTAGCTCTTAGAGCATAGAAATTAGATTTCTATCATCTGAGATCGAGAGCTCTCAAGATTCACTTGAGACCTCTCAAAATCGAGCCAAAATAGCATTTAAGATGTGCCAGTCCACTCAAGAGCTCTTAAAAGAATTCTGGGACATCTCGAAGACTACTCCAAGGCAATTTTGAAAAAAATTTTGCACTAATCAAGGGAATTCAATTTTTATTTGAATTCTACTTTATGTCTTTCTTATTTTGGTCAAAGAGCTCTCTTCCTTATTTTCTGTCTTTCTTGAGATAGTCTAAAAATTTTTGACTAAGATATTCGCCTCCTCAATCTAATCAAAAAATCTTAAAGGGCTTTTTGGTTTGCTTTTCTACTTCATGTTTGAATTTCTTGAACTTTTCAAAGTCTTCAGACTTATGTCACATTAGGTACATATATCCATATGAAGATAAATCATCAGTAGAGATAATAAAATAGATAAAGTTGCCTCTAGTCGGTACATCAAATGCGCCGCACACATCTGTATGTATGAGGGCAAGCAGGCCTATGGTCCTTTTCGCATTTCCTATAAGGGGTAGCATGGTCATTTTGCCTTGAAGGCATGACTCACAAATCGGATATGACTCCAAAGTCAATGGATCCATTAGTCTGGATTTTTTTAATTTGTTAATCCTATCTTCGGCTATATGATCTAGTCTAAGATGCCACATATATCTTTCATTAATACTATCTCTAGGTCATTTCATTCCTATGGCATTCACATTTTGCACGACATTATAAATAGAAACATCTAAATACAACTGATTGAGATCGTTAATTAAGAAACTACTTACAATTTTATTTCTTTCAAAAAGAATAGTATAGTGATCCTTAAAGAAACTAAGTATATAGTTCTCTTGTACCAAGCATAAAGTAAAAATCAAATTTCTGCTCCTAGTGGGTACATAATAATAGTCCCTAAAAGTTAAGAAATATGTAGATGGTAGTCGAAGAGGATAGATTTTCATGACCATAGTGTTGGAAAATGTATCCTAAAATCAATCATCTAAGTGATAGATGAATGAAATTAGTATATGAATTATCAAACAATAATAGTTATTTGGCTTATTCATCATAGAAGTTCTATCTTTCTTAAATGAATTCCTAAATTATGATGAAGTCCTTAGAATCATAATCAATCAATAAAGGAGGATTTATTGGATAGTTCTTAAACTATTCATGACCAAATGATAAATTATTAAGAAGAGCAATAACTTATCGAGTGTAGGTCACTGTATGCCATATGCGTTGGTTGTCCTCATAACCAAGTGGTGTGGAGATACTGGTATGGCATTCAGGTGAGATGTAGAAGTACATCTGTAGTGAATGTGATCAATATAGCACTCTACTATTAAGAGTAGCTAGCTAAGGCCAATGTGTATAAGTGTCCCTCTAACTTGAGATCACCATGGTGACTTGCAAGTAACTCACTATACTTTGGTACTAGACTATCTGTATTTCTAATATAGGTTTGAAAGATTTTTGGGTATAGTCAAGTACTTATGAAGTCAGTGTGTGAGTCAAGATGGGATTGACCACTCTTAATTAACTTCAGAAAGAAAATATCTCATTGTGTTTCAATTTAGCAAAACCTAGGCCTGAGTAATCCTCGTGAGGAGTCACGAGATTTATAAAATTTTGAAACATAATAAAGATGACTTGTATGAGTATTGATAGCATACTTAAAGGTTTCTTGAGCATTATTGATCAAAAAAATAAATTATACGATAACCATAGGCTAGGGTTCTAAGAATGTTGCTTTACATTCATTCAACCAATCCGGATGTTAGGTACCATTGCTAGATGGTCATTTTGATTGGTATAAGAATTGATTCTTATGCTACTAGCTTAGTTTCGAATCTATAGGATTGCACACATAAGAGGTTGTAACCTAATCACATGATTGATCGATGATTGAGAATCAATCTATGGCCAAACAATCAATGCGATTGATGTTTGATCTAATGCAAATATTACAGGAGGATCGATTAGCAATTCGATTACTAATTGACTAAATTTGATTAAGAAATCAAACTAAGATTAAGTATAATTAAATTTAATTTAATTATAATTAATTTATATTTAATTTGATTAAGTCTAATTGGTTTATTGGATAAGCTAATTGCGAGGAAGAATAAGTCCTACTTAGACTAGGACTTGAGTGCACCTAATTTCTAATTAAATTAAAATTTAAATTTAAATTAAATATAATTTAATTTGATTTAATTAGGATCCTAATTGAATTATAATTTTTATTAATTAGGTTGACTCAAATCTAACTAGAATTGCGTTCAAAATGGTTTGATCTAGTTTGCATTGAAGAGTCCTAGTTAGACTAGGACTCCTCCCTTCTCTCTTACACCACCTAAAAAATAATCCCATGCCCCACATGATGGATTTTAGATTATTTATATGATTTTTCCATGCCAATAAGAGCTCTTCCATGCCCCACATCTAGTTTATTTAGAATCAAATTTGACTTGGTCAAATTTGGTATTTAGTTTTGAATCGGATAGAGTTTTACAATGTCAAACTTCCTTCTCTCCATTTGGAATTTCTCTCCACACCTCCAAATAATTTTGTCACCCAGAATTTTCTCCTTTTGGACATGGACTTGCTGATTTTCATGCACAAAAAATAGGGGAAGGTGTCCAAGAGTTGGACGCCCCTCAAATTTCCTCTTTTAAATCCCTAAAAAGTAGGGATTTGACCTAGTCTTTTCCCTCTTTTTATGGCACCACTTTTATGTTTCCTTTTGGCATGAGAAACCACCAAGATTTCCATGAAAAAGTGAGAAGAAAATGTGGAGTGGGCATGAGGATTTTGTGCACCTTGCTTCTAGGAGGAGGTGGTCTCTTTTGGACATGAACTTGTTATGTCCTATTAAGAGAAAACAAAGAGAAGAAGAGTCTTCTCTTTAGAGCTTCTTTTTGAAAATTTTCTCTCCATTTTTTGTGAGTTTTTCATCACTAAAATCAGAGAGAAAGTGATATGGGCATAGAGGATGGGTGGTCCAAGGAGTTGGGGCATGGTGACCTATTCTGGACATGATCTGATCATGTCTAGATGAGAGAAGAAGAGGAGAAGAAAGTCTTCTCTTAAGATTTTCTTTGAGAATCTTTCTTCTCCATTCTTTTATAAGATTTTTCCATCCAAAAAATTAGAGAGAGAATGAGCCATGGAGCATGGAAAGTTCTAGAGAAGAAGGTCTTCTCATGTCAAGGTAAGGAGATCAGTTTGGGACATCAATGGTTGATGTCCTGAAGAGAAGATGGGTCTTCTCTTAATGATTTCTCTTCAAGCATTTTATTTTTTGTTTCTTTTTTTGGAGATCCAAGGATTGGATTTTTTTCTTTATGCCTCCTCTTATTATTCATCTCTTGGAGTGTCTAAGAGATCCGAAGAATATTTTTTAGGTTAACCATCAGGAGGGATGCGTAAGAAGCTAGCACTTTGAGCGGATCTTCGTTCGATGAACTTTCAATTTGTGTTTGTAGCTTCATATAGATTACCTATAGAGGCTGGACATGTGTGTCACTTTGAGCAACAAAGGACTATAATGAAATCAATAACTGAGTTCTCAACCCACATGAAGATAAGAGATTTGATCTCTTCTCTCACCTAGATGCGATCTAGAATTTAAATCTTGAACTATTTTAGATCTAGAGTATTGATTTGATCAATATCAAAATATTTATTTTTAGATTTATATATGTATTATGATATGTTATAGGTCCTAGATGTAGGGTTTAGTAATTAGATTGCATGCTTTTATAGATTAAATAATTTAATCTACACCTTCTAGTATAATTTATTTCTAAAAAACTTTAAAATTCAAGCATGAAATCCTACATATTTTTCAACAGTGGTATTAGAACATTTAGGTTCATTTATGACATGATCATATTTTTATTAAAATAAATCTAAAAATAAAATTTTAAATATCGCACATACTGATTATAAGATTGTGCTGCAGTAAGGTGTAGCCCTTACAGTGGAGAGCTTATCTTAGTATGTGCTGATCTAAAAAATTGAATCATGAATAAGTTAGATTAGATCTAAGCAAATTTATGATTTATTTTTTTTAATTTTAAATTTAAAATAAATAGATGTTAGATCTATTTTAGATTATTTAGATTAGATCTAAATAATATCGGATTAGACATTCTAATTATAAAGTTGTCCTGCTGTAAGGTTTACCTCTCATAGTGGAGAGGTTATCCTAGTATGTGCTAACCTAACTAATCTAAATCATAAATATGTTGGATGAGATCTAAAGTGATTTATAATTTATTTTTAAATTTTAAATATAAATTTAAATGATTTATGATCTTATCCATGTGATGTGTTTTATGTTTAGATCTAGATCCTCTTATTGCATATGTTGATATGTAGCTTTTATTTTGAATCTAGAATGCATATGTATGATATATTTATTTTATAGAATTTAAATTAAAGACTTACTTTCTGCAAAATTTTAGATTTGAAATCCTAGGACATGATCTAAATATTAAAATAAATCAAATATAAAACTATATATTGAATATGATTCAATGTAAATTATTTATAATTTAAAACTATTTCAAATGATCAAATCAAAAATTAGTTTTGAGGTTTCATAAATCCAAACCCATAAGCCTTAAACTTAATGATAATTAAGTGATTGTTTAGGATGTAGGTTTGTGATTTGAAGATCCTAAGATAATTTCATAAAACATGGGTTAAAGGATAATGGATTAGCTTTGATTAGGTCATTAACTGGGTTAGAACTAGGGTTAGATTAAATATGGACTAAGTTAAAAAATTAATCAAACCTAATTAATAGTTAATTAGGATTAGGTCATTTTTTTTTAGATCAATTCAATTGTTGTAGTTGATCAAAGTCCATACATCTAATAAATGGATACCGATCATGGCTTAATAGCTGAGTCCAAGTCTTTAGGTAGACCAAATCAAAATAGATAAATCGATTGGTGCCTAAGGTAAGTCTAACATTTTTAGATTGATAATTTTTAATTGGCTGTCCACTTATCTAGCTATTTTTGATGGTATCTAAGGCAAGCCTTGGCAGACTCTTCTACCGATCTCATTTACCTGGCCAATGTGGTTAATCAACTTCTGATTAGGTTGCTCAGTGATTCATGCTAACCCATGTCACATAGAAAATCAGTGAGACTGATTTTATTCAATAAGACTGATCTAGATGCCCATGGACTAATATTGATCCTTGTCCTTGTCAAAGACTTGAGAAGTCAATAGGAGGACTTGACTTGGTAAAGTCAATGGGAGCAAATTGATCCATATCCTTTCTATCCTTAAATTATAAATAATTTTAAATCCTCTAGAATTATTAGGTTCTTAAAATTATAAAGTTATGGGGATAACTGAGTTATAGCCTCCCATTAAGTTGAATGATAATGGGTCCATTAACTCAATAATCATTGGAGGCCCAAAGGCCTGGTGCTTATTAACTAATGAAATTATCATTCATAATATGATAACTTGAAAGTGTCTCTCTAATGATGGTTAGGTTGACCAACCATAGTTGGGCTTAATCATTCGTTAGTTAGATACACCAAGTATAGTCATGTTAATGGTTGGACCTAACTGGATCCTTACAGTGGAGGATCTAGCCTATTGATTAGATTTCTGGGGTAAAATTAAATTACTAAAAATTGTTAGAGAAATAATTGGTTAAAGAACCTACCCGTAGATGCACATCGATTGACCGACCATAGTCAGACTTGTGTGTAGTCTATGTGGATTCTAGTACTTACTAGAGAATTAAATTAATTTCTCGAATTGAAGGTAGAGGCCACCAATTCAAATAAAATAGTGGGAGAAGCTTAAGACTAAAGTCCAAGTCTCTAGGCTTAAAATAATTCATATACTTATGTCATTGTTCTCTTTTCTTAAATTAAGGTAAACCATAATTGCTCCTATCATAGTTAGATAGTGATCACTTATGGGACCCAACTTTGATAATTAGTATCGAAAGTTGAATTTGGTTCAGCAGTACGAATGGGTTCGTATTGGGGCTTCTAAGTCCAGTCAAAATAATTAGTCCAATATTGATCCAAATCAGGTATAGTGCTTCTAATGTTAGATGCAGGGTCGTAGGAAGAAAAATTGTCTTACTTCTCTTGACCATAATAGGTTGAACAAGAGAAAGAAGCAAGAGTTGCTAATCAAGGATGTTATATAATAACACCTTAAAATTTCTCTATTTAAAATTCTACTACCAAGGTATTAGATATCGGTAGTCCTATGCAATTTATTGAAAGGACTATAGGGAAGTGGAATGTTTGAAAATGGTGAGAAATACCTGAATGTTAGGGATGGAAGTCTTGTTCCAATTCTAAATTTAGGAATTGTCAAGCTTATTTTCAAAAGATGTCATTTTGAGTGATTGTCACTATTGTCCATCGTTTATGATAAATGTGATCTCTGTTGGTCTTTTAGTTAGAGATGGTTATCATTTATCAATAAAGAAGATTATTATGATATTATTATGAATAATATTATAATAATATATGGACAATAAAGAAATAATATTTAACATTTATAAAGTCTGTTAAGTGTAATGTACACATTTAATAAATATCCAAGTTAGATTATGTCATGGATGTCTATCTTTGGCATTATAGGCTTAGTCATCTTGACAAGAATAGAATAAAAGGGTTAGCTTGAGAGGAAAACCTTGACATCAATGATTGTGAATCATTAATACCTTGTGAAGTCTTCTTGGAAAGATGACAAATTCTCCTTTTACAAGAAAAAGTGAAGGAGCTGATAAAGTTCTAAGTCTCATACATAGTGATGTATGTAGACTTATGAAGTCAAATGCTAGAGCAAGATATCAATATTTCATTACAAACAACCTATTTGGACATGGGTGCGTCTGGCCTGAATCACTTGAATATTCAAATGATTCAATAATGAAATAAAAAAATAAACTAAAAAAGGTATTAAAACTCTTCGATCAGATTGAGAAGGCGAATACTTATCCAATAAGCTTGTGACATATCTAGGAGAAAATAGGATTCTCTCTCAGTGAATTTCTTCTCAGAACATAGTATATCGAAAAGAAGAAATTGAACTTTGTTAGACATGGTTCAATTCATGATAGGGTTCACTAGTTCGCTTGTTTCAGGGTTGTGCTCTTATGACTACTTGTTTTACTCTAAAAATTTACACCGAGTAAATCTATTGTAAAGACTCCATATGGGATATGGATCGAGCATAGATCTAGACTCTCTCACCTTCGAGTTTGGGATTGATCAGTCTATGTCAAAGATTTTCACACGGATAACCATGGATCCTGGTCTAATAGTTAGTTAAGGGTTATTAATTCTACCATACTGAAGAACATAAGATGTTCTTCAGCAGTAGGGGATTCCTTTTGAAAAGAAGTTTCTTAGAGAAGGAACTGATGCCTATCAAGTTGAACTTGGAAAAGTTTGATTGGTAGAAAAGAGCTGACATAATCTAGTAAACCTATAGAACTTGATTTGATTAAATCAAACCTGGAGCTCATTTATTTGGCACCATTAACGAGATCCGATAGAGTACCATATCAGCTAGATAGATACTTCAATATCTGTCTGAGATAGTGATCCTTTTGAGCTCGATGAGAACAACGAGGATGCAATCACCTGTATGGATGCTATCTAGTTGTTTGACTCTGAGAAGTGGCTTGGAGCCATATAATCCAAATTGAAGTCCATGAAAATCAATAGTGTGTGAACACTAGTTGATTCACCTAAAGGGATAAAACTCGTTGGGTGCAAATAGATTCTTAAAAGGATTAGAGTAGCGCAGACGAAATGGTAAAGATCTATAAAGCACATCTGGTTATCATCTCAGAGTTTGAATATATATTTTGAATATATGTCTTTGTTATGAACAAAGACAAACCCTGCATTTGTAATTAGACAAAATATTCTATAGTGTTATTCTTTGTGTTATCTGTGGATAAAATTTTCTTAATCGAGAATGGCATTCTAGCATTGTAAGGAATAAAGGTTTGGCTGTCATCTAATTTTTTCATGTTCAAGACCAGATATGGTATACTCACTAAGGATAGTGAGCAGATACTAGTCTGATCCAAGTGAGAACCAATGAAAGATTGTATAGGCAATCCTTAAGTATTTGAAAAATACTAAGATCTAGTGACTCAAATGTGGAGATACTAACTTAAAACTTATGGATGTCTTGATTCCAATTTTTAATCAGATCAAGATGATAGCAAGAGAGTTTTGGGTCATACCCTAATTACAGAAATAATCTACTAGAAAGGTTCCAAGCATGATACTATAGCCTATTCAGTTAGTGACGTAGAGTACATCATGTCATATGATGCTGCCATATAGGCTATGTGGTGGCATAAGTTTATTAGCAAGTTAGGAGTGGCATCCTCCATCGATGGTCTAGTCCTAATGTAGCACTAAAGCCATAGCTCAAGCTAAAGAACCAAAGATGCACCATAAGATCCGAATACTCTATATTGCTATCATCTTTGATTTTAGATCAGGGTGATATTGATTTTTAGAAGATCGATGGAAAAAGAGAATTTGACCGACCCATTTGCTAAGGCCTCGAAACTAAGAAGTTCTACGAACTCAAATAGAAGATAGGATATTTGATATCAATCTGATTGGCTTTAATCCAAGTGGGAGTTGTTGGAAAATGTATCCTAAAGTCGATCATCTAAGTAGTAGATGATTGAAATTAGTATATGAATTATCTAAAAATAATAGTTATTTGGTTGGTTCATCATAAAAGTTTTATCTTCCTTAAATGAACTCCTAAATTATGATGAAGTTCTTAGAACCACAATCAATCAATAAAGAAGGATTTATTGGATAGTTCTTAAATTATTCATGATCAAATGATAAGTTATTAATAAGGATGATAACTTATTGAGTATAGGTCGTTGTATGCCATATGCGTTGGTTGTCCTCATAACCAAGTGGTGTAGAGATACTAGTATGGTATCCAGGTGAGATGTAGAAGTACATTTGCACTGAACATGGCCAATGTAGGACTCTACTGTCAAGAGTAGCTAGCTAAGGCCAATGGATATAAGTATTCCTCCGATCTGAGATCACCATGGTGACTTGCAAGCAACTCACTGTACTTTGATGCCAGACTGCCTATATTTCTAATATAGGTTCAAAAGGTTTCTAGGTATAGTTAAGTACTTGTAAAGTTGGTGTATGAGTCAAGATGGAATTGACCACTCCTGATTAACTTCAGAAAGAGAATTTGCTGTATTTCAATTTAGCAAAACCTAGGTCTGGATAATCCTCATGAGGTATCATAAGATTTATAAAATTTTGAGACACAATAGAGATGACTTATATGAGTGTTTGACAGCATACTCGAAGTTGTCTTGAGCATTATTGATCATAGGGATGAATTATATGGTAACCATGGGCCAGGATTCTAAGAATGTTGCTTTGCATACATTCGACCTATTCGAACGTCGGGTACCATTGCTAGATGGTCATTTTGATTGATACAAGAATTGATTCCTATGCTACCAGCTTAGGTTCAAACCTATGGGGTCATATATATAAGAGGTTGTAACCTGATCAGATGGTTGATCAATGATTGAGATTCGTTCTAAGGTCAAATAATCAATGCGATTGATGTTTGACCTAATGCAAGTGTTGTAAGAGGATCGATTAGCAATTAGATTGCTAATTGGCTCAATTTGATTAAACAATTGGGCTGAGATCATGTCTAATTGAATTAGATCTATTTAAAATTGGTTTGTATTTAATTTGATTTAGTCTAATTGATTTATTGGATAAGCCAATTGTAAGGAAGAATAAGTCCTACTTAGACTAGGACTTGAGTGCACCTAATTTCTAATTAAGTTAGAATTTAAATAAGAATTAAAATGATTTAATCTAATTTAATTAGGCTTCTAATTATATTAGAATTCTCTATCAATTAGGTTGACTCAAATCTAATTAGAATTAGATTCAAAATAGTTTGACCTAGTTTGCATTAAAGAGTCCCAATTAGACTAGGACCCCTCCCTTCTCTCTTACGCCACCTAAGAAATAATCCCATGCTCCATGTGATTGATTTCAGATTATTTATGTGATTTTTCCACACCAATAAGAGCTCTTCCATGCACCACATCTAGTTTATTTGGAATCAAATTTGACTTGGTCAAATTTGGTATTTAGTTTTGAATCAGATAGTTTTAAAATGTCAAACTTCCTTCTCTCCATTTGGAATTTCTCTTCATGCCTCCAAATAATTTTGTCACCCAGAATTTTATCCTTTTGGATGTGGCCTTGCTAATTGTCATGCACAAAAAATAGGGGGAGGTGTCCAAGAGTTGGACGCCCCCCAAATTCCCTCTTTTAAATCCCTAAAAACTAGGGATTTGACCTAGTCTTCTTCCTATTTTTATGGTGCCACTTTTATATTTTTTTTTGGCATGAGAAACCACCAGGATTTCCATGAAAAAGTGGGAAGAAAATGTGGAGTGGGCATGAGGATTTTGTGCACCTTGCTTCTAAGAGGAGGTGCTCTATTTTGGACATGAACTTGTCATGTCCTATTAAAAGAAAACAAAGAGAAGAAGAGTCTTCTCTTAAGAGCCTCTTTTTGAAATTTCTTTTCTCCATTTTTTTTGTGTGTTTCATCATTAAAATTAGAGAGGAAGTGACATGGGTATAGAGGATGGGTTCTCCAAGGAGTTGGGGCATGGTGATCTATTCTGGACATGATCTGATCATATCCTGATGAGAGAAGAAGAAGAGAAGAAAGTTTTATCTTAGGATTTTTTTTGAGAACCTTTCTTCTCCATCCTTTTGTAAGATTTTCTTATCGAAAAAATCAAAGAGAGAATGAGCCATGGAGCATGGAAAATTCTAGAGAAGAAGGTCTTCTTATGCCAAGGTAAGGAGATCAGTTTAGGACATCAATAGTTGATGTCCTGAAGAGAAGATGGGTCTTCTCTTAATGGTCTCTCTTCCAGCATTTTATTTTCTATTTTTTTTTTGGAGATCCAAGGGTTAGATTTCACCCTTATTCCTCCTATTATTCTTCATCTCTTGGAATATCCAAAAGATCTATTGGTGCAAAATTTGGTCATCGTCAGAGGAGCGCTGGAGTTGAAGAAAATAAGGTCGCCGTCGGTGACCTGCAAGACAAGTCTCATCCAAAGCCTGGGATTGGTGGCTCCGACAAGACCCTCTGAAGATCAAGTTAGCTCTTTTGGCCAATAGAAATGGAGTACTCAGAAGAGAAAATTATAGAGTATCGAGAAGGAGAAGAGAGCTTAGAGAAAACATATCTAGAGGGTCCCTTTTACAGATGTAGCCTGTAACAAAACTAATAGCAACAGCCATATCTATCAGGTGGTGGGCCGCTCAGGATCACGTGAAGTTTGTTATGGAAGATAGTATCTGTTGTCGTGGTGTGCCATTCCATTAGAATTTAATAGTCGAAGTTCGGAGGAGCAGACTTTAGTTGATCATGAATCTTTGAGTTACATCAATACCAAAGAAGTTCGAACTCCTCTTAGGAACTCTATGGGTGAGTTGGTTGGTGTGTGGAGCTGGATTTGTGTAGAGACCTTCCTTGCCGACTATAGAAAGTTTGGTTGTTGGAGGAATCTGAAAGAGGTTCGACTGCTAGAGGAATTCGGAAGGGGTTTGACTGCTAGAGAAATTTGAGAGAAGTTCAATTGCTAGAAGAATCCGAGAGAAGTTTGGCTGCTGGATGACTCCAAGAGGGGTTCGACTACTGGAGGAATTCGGAAGGAGTCCGACTGCTGGAGGAATCTAGAAGGAGTTCATAATTCAAGCTCTCCTATGATTACGAGTTACACTTGGTTGAGCACAAAATCGAACTTCAATGGGAGTGAGTTTTACCCCCAACAATAGTCCCCATACTTCCAAGTTTGAGATTCAAAGGAAGAAAGTAAAAAGATGACTGCCGAAGTTTCTTCCTGGGCTCCCATCTTGTCGGGATGAGATATTTTGGCATTTACTGCACGGGCATCAAAATTTTTGAAATCTAAAATGAATCCAAAATGATGGCCCTTCGATTCTCCCACCGAAACTTTGCCCCAAGAATGGTGCAATAAAGACTCCGCCTGCGGCAGCCTTTCTATCTGATGAGTGGGATACATGGCGCACACTGATCGATTGAAGTTGATCCGCGATCATAACTATCTTGGGTTACTTCTGGCTATTTATGATCTTCTTCCTTCGCTTGGAAGTCATTCCTGTTCGAGTCTTCTCCTTTCGTCAGCTCCCGTCCATCTTCTTCCCAAGGGTCTTAACCTTCTCCCTCGCCTTCCTAAGCTCCGAACATCCTTTTGATTGATCCTCATCACATCCATCATTCTTTCATTCTTTTTAGATAGCTTAGGTCAGTTTTCTAACCCTTCTCTTAGGTTATTCATGCTTTTCATTTCTGGCTTTGTTGCTTTTCTGATTTTTTGGTGGCGACCTTTGCTCCACATTTTTTCTTATTATTCTTTTTTTTTGGAGGTTTTCTTGGTGTTTAATCTCGATCCAAATGTCTTCTAAAACCTCCCACTCCATCAGTTCATGGGGCTCGTCCGGACCGACCTTCTTTGACCCTGCACCCCTGGCCGAGGTAGAACCCTAGAACACGTCCCACTCATCTTTCGCTCCAGACACCATCCCATCCATTCTTACCCCGAACGATCTTTCTTTGATCCAAATCCAAGATGGAATTCCTCCGGAATACGACCTTGAACTCCCTAGCTCTAACGATCGAGTCAGCTCACCTCCGACTGGCCAGTTTTGCTTGTACTTAAAAATTTTGCATGCCAAGCTTAGGCTCCCACTGCCCTCTTTTGTAGTCGCTCTCTTTCAATTTTTAAACATCTCCTTTGCATCTATCATACCAAACTCCTTTCAATTCATCATAGGTTTCCTCTTCCTTTGTCGGTTGGTCAAAGTCCAGTCAACCATTTTGCTTTTTAGGAATTTCTACACTTTCAAGTGCCATCCTTCCATGAAAGATTGGTGGTACTTTTCCTCTCAGGTCAGCAAGAAGGGGTTATTGAAAGGTGCCCCTTCTTTCATTCACAACTGAAAAAAAAAAGTTCATTTTTGTACATTGCCCGACCCTGCCATTAGGTCTTCCTCCATGGGGTTATATTAGGGAGTCAGTTCATCGAGCTCTTAGCTTAGACGGAGCCGACCTTGATTCCTCCAATAAACTTAAGGCATACCAAGTTCCTCCTCTTTTCGACCTTCTAAAGGAGTAGACTTTATTCAACCTGGGTCTGAGTACCCACGATCCCACTGGTACATCTTTTGATTTTTGAATCCACATAGTTTCGCACACATGTATTGCTACGGATCGTGCTTTATTTTTCTGTTACAGAAATGGATATACAAGCTGCCGAGATGCTTACCAAAGGGCTCTACACCAAGAAGAGGAAAGGAAAGGCACCAAGTGATGGCTCAAAGAGGGCAAAAGTTGATGCTTCTAGCTCCGAAGTCCCCGCCCGTACTGTCATTGCATTCGAGGTTATCGTCAGCATCGAGACTGTCCTAACTGTCGAGGTCAGCACCGTTGGTGCAGGCCCAGTGCCTTCCATGCCCTCAAGTCTCTCCAGCAGGGATCGGGCTTTGGATTTTCCTGCCAAGGAAGAGACAGGGAAAGAAAGAAAAAAGAAGAAAGCCATCGCTAAGATGTCCCACAAGGCTCACCTTAATGGGGTAGATGGCAATAGCGATGAACGAGGGGAGGATCCCTTCGATAACCCAAGGATTATCTGGGATCTAATCGATAGGTTCATCATGCCGAAGGTGGTAGACCAGATGGCTGACCTTGACCCAAGGTAGCTCATATGGGGTTCTCTCGAAACCATTCTCAAGGTGATTGCTCCATTGCTCAACTCTTTCTCTTATCTTCTGCTCTCTTTCTTTTCTCTCTCTCTTTTTTTTTAAACCAATCATTTATTGCAGTCGGATCACCAGATGCTCACCTACATCAAGAGGGTGCATCGTCGGGAGGCAGAGGCATAGAAGGCCCAGGAGGACCTTCGAGTCAAGATCCGCCATCTTTAAGAGAGGGTTGATGAGGTCGAGCACCTTGCTAAGGAGAAGGCGGCAGACATCGAAAGTCTCCAAGGTGCACTTTGCGAAGAGGAGTTCATCTAGACCGAACTAAAGGCTGCACTGGCTTTGGAGGAGGAAAGGAGGAAGGAAGTCGAGAATAGAATCACCAAACTGGAGATCTAAATGGCGAAGTCAATCTCAAAGGCAATGACTCGAGTCATGAAAGTGTTCAAGACCTCTCCCAAGATGAGGAATCTAAATGTCGAGTTCGGCCAGGAGACATTTATCAAGAGTTTTGAGCTCTACGAAGGTAGGATGGCTCGGAGGTTCTCCGAACTCAACCTCAACTTTCTAGAGAAGGAGGAAGATGAGGCAGACGTGGGACCATCCGATGCCACAGTCGATCCTCTCCTCATCGAGCCTACGTCTGATCCACTCGAGTCTGCCGTAGAAGCACCCAAAGCCAGTTCGAGCACCCAAGGCAGCCAAGAGCGCTCTGATTCTGTCTTCCATCACCCCTCCTGAGGTTGAAATTCTTGAATAGTTGTATATTTTGCTTTTTTGATCTTTCTTCACTTTATACTCAAAATTTTTAATTAAATGAAGGTGGATTTCTTTTTTGTCCATACCTTTGAATGTTTTTCATACCTTGAATGTAGTCTTTCATCGATGCTAACCCATTGCCTTAGGGGGTTCCCCTGAAATTCTTAATAAAAAGCTTGAAGAAGAAAGTCCATCAACTGAAGAAGAAGTTAAAGAAGATAGAGGACAACCTTCGACCTTCGTGGAAGAATGCTTCGGAGGCAACCAAAGAGGTTACTCGCCTCTGAAACTTGCACATGAAAGATGTCGCTAGTTCCAAAATTCGGAAGGGGAGCTTCAAGAGGGAGCTGGTGGTGGTACTTTCTTCCTAGGTCGGCAAGAAGGGGTTATTGAAAGGTGCCCCTTCTTCCATTCACAACTAGAAGAAAAAGTTTTTTTTTGTACAATGCCCGACCCTGCCATTAGGTCATCCTCCATGGGGTTATATTAGGGAGTCAGTTTACCAAACTCCTAGCTTAGATAGAGCCGACCTTGATTCCTCCAATAAACTTAAGGCGTACCGAGTTTCTTCTCTTTCCGACCTTCTAAAGGAACAAACTTTGTTCAACCTAGGTCTGAGTCTCCATGACCCCATTGGTACATCTTTTGATTTTTGATCCACACGATTTCATGCACATGTATTGCTACTGACCATGCTTTTTTTTTTGGTATAAAAATGGACACACAAGCTGTCGAGATGCTTACTAAAGGGCTCTACACCAAGAAGAGAAAAGGAAAGGCACCAAGTGATGGCTCAAAGAGGGCGAAGGTCGGTGCTTCCAGCTCTGAAGTCCCCATCCCTACTGCTACTCTGTCCGAGATCATCGCCGACACCGAGACTACCCTAATTGCTGAGGTCGGCACCACTGGCATGGGCCCAGTGCCTTCCATGCCCTCAAGTCCCTCCAATGGGGATCGGGCTTTGGATTTTCCTGCCAAGGAAGAGATAGGGGAAGGAAGAAAAAAGAAGAAAGCCATCGCTAAGACATCCCGCAAGGCTCACCTTAGCGGGGCGGATGGCGACAGTGACGAATGATGGAAGGATCCCTTCGACAACCTGGAGATTGTTCAAGATCTAATCGATAGGTTCACCATGCCGGAGGTGGTGGACCAGATGGCCGATCTTGACCCACGATAGCTCATCTAGGATTCTCTCAGAACCATTCTCAAGGTGATTGCTCCATTGCTCAACTTTTTCTTTTCTCTTCTGCTCTCTTTCTTTTCTCTTTTTTTTTTTTAACACCAATTGTTTGGTGCAGTTGGATCACCAGATGCTCACCTACATCAAGAGGATGTGTCATCAGGAGGTAGAGGCACAGAAGGCCTAGGAGGACCTTTGAGTCGAGATCGATCATCTTCAAGAGAGGGTTGACAAGGTCGAGCACCTTATCGAGGAGAAGGCAACGAACATCGAAAGTCTCCAAGTCGTGCTTCACGAAGAGGAGTTTGTCTCGGCCAGACTAAAGGCCGCACTGGCCTTGAAGGAGGAAAGAAGGAAGGAAGCCAATAATAGGATCGCCGAACTAAAGACTAAAATAGTGAAGTCGATCTCAGAGGTGATGACCCAAGCTATGGAAGAGTTCAAGACCTCTCTCGAGATGAGAAACCTAAACATCGAGTTCGGCCATGAGGCATTTATCAAGGATTTTGAGCTCTACGAAGGTAGGGTGGCTTGGAGGTTCCACGAACTCAACCTCAACTTTTTGGAGGAGGAAGATGAGGCAGATGCGGGACCATCCGATGCCACAGTCGATCCTCCCCTCGTCGAGCCTTCATCTAGCCCTTTTGAGTCTATCGCAGAGGTGCCCGAGCCAATTCGGGCACCCGAGGCAATCAAGAGAGCTCCAGTTCTATCTTTCATCACCCCTTCCGAGGTTGAAATCCTCAAATAGTTGTATATTTTGCTTTTTCGACCCTTTTTTATTTTGTACTCAAAATTTTTGATTAAATGAAGGTAGATTTTTTTTTTGTCTATATCTTTGAATATTTTTCATACCTTGAATGTAGTCTCCCATCGATGCTAACCCATTACCTCAAGGGGTTTTCCTGAAATCCTTAATAAAAAGTCTAAAGAAGGAAGTCCATCAGTTGAAGAAGAAGTTAAAGAAGATAGAGGATGACCTTCGAGCTTCGTAGAAGAATGCTTCGAAGATGATCAAAGAGGTTACTCATCTTCAGAACTTGCACATGAAAGATGCCGCTAGTTCTAGCATTCGAAAGGGGAGCTTCGAGAGAGAGCTGGTCGAATATCGAAAGAGTACGAACGACAAATCCTGATTATTGATGATGAAGATCGGCTCCCTCGAGACTCAACTCAAGATGGCAAATGAGAAAGTTCAATTTCTAGAGGGAAGCTTACCATGGTCGATGAGGTTCTCCACATGGTTTGAGTGGAACTGATCGATGAGGTTCTCCATACTTCAAAAGCAGTTGCACGATGTCGAGCTCACATATGAGACCTACTGACTGGGCTGGAGTGGTAGGATGGCCACGTTAGAACAAAAGCTTCATGCCTCCAATAATGAAGTAGCCTAGCTCCAGCGACAACTCGATGATGGCTTTTAGACTGGTATGAGTGGCGAGGCTGAGGAGGTCGCCTCTTTGAAAAGGACCATCGGTGAGCTCTAGGAGTCGATCGGGATGAAAAAGGTTGAGGTTCAATGGTTGAAGCTTCAGCTCACCTATGAACATCGGGGTGTCAAGGATGCGGAGGACGAGTATGAAGTTTTGAGGAGACAGCGCTGAGAACTTAAGGGTAAGTTTCAGCTTGCCAATAGAATGTATCTAGATGGTATCTACAAGAAGAAGAAGCTTGAGAAGAAGATCATTAGGCTAAAGCAAGCCTTGATGATGGCCAGGATCGGCAGCCCAAAGTTTGAGGAGTCCAGTTCGCCTTAGGGCTTAGGTCTCTTCCCCTACTTTTTTTTTCTTTTAGTGTAATCAGCCTTATCAGCTTATGTTTTGCTTGTAATGAACTTATTTTTGTAATGAAATAAAATATTTCTCGTTATTTTCATTATGCATGAATTCGAGGCTTATTTGTGGCCTTACCTTCTTTACCTCATTTTTCTCTATGTTGTCTTCTTATGAAATGCTTGTTGTGAATGCCGAACTAGGACCTCTTCTGCACACCTAGATAAGGTTTCGCCTTTTGTATTTGACGTAGTTAGGTTGTCGTAGAAAAATATGTGTAAGGATCCTCCGCCGAGCTTCTTCCTTCCCCTTGTCTTTGGTCAACAAGGTTTTGACTTTTGCTCATGTTAGGATGAGGCTTTTTCTTCTATTCTTAACATGGCTTGTGGGGGTGCATTAGGATCATCAATTGGGCCTCTCCTCCCATCTCGTCTTAGTTTAACAAGGTCTTCGACTTTGCCCATGTTAGGATGAGGTTCTCCTCCTATTCCTAACAGGTTATAGGGGCACATTAGGATCATTGATAACGCCTCTCCCCTTGTCCCATCTTAATTTAACAAGGTCTTCAACTTTGCTCATATTAGGATGAGGTTCTCCTCCTATTTCTAACGGACCTCTTCCCTCATCTTATCTTAGTTCAACGAGGCCTTCGACTTTACTCGCGTTAGGATGAGATTCTCCTCCTATTCTTAATGGGCTGTAGGGATGCGTTAGGGTCGTTGATAGGGTCTCTCCCCTCATCTCATCTTAGTTTAATGAGGCCTTCGACTTTGCTCATGTTAGGATGAGATTTTTTTCCTATTTCTAATGGGCTGTAAGGGCATGTTAAGATCATTGGTAGGACCTCTCTCCTCATCTCATCTTAGTTCAATGAGTCCTTCGACTTTGCTCGCGTTAGGATGAGGTTCTCCTCTTATTTCTAATAGGCTATAGGGGTACGTTAGGGTCGTTGATAGGGCCTCTCCCCTCACCTCATCTTAGTTCAAGAAGGCCTTTGACTTTGCTCGCGTTAGGATGAGGTTTTCCTCCTATTCCTAATGGACTGTAGGAGCACGTTATGGTCGTTGGTAGGGTCTCTTTCCTCATCTCATCTTAGTTCAATGAGGTCTTCGACTTTGCTCATGTTAGGATGAGGTTCTCCTCTTGTTCCTAACGGGCTGTAGGGGCACGTTAGGGCCGTTGGTAGGGCCTCTCTCCTCATCTCGTCTTAGTTCAATGAGGTCTTCGACTTTGCTCGTGTTAGCATGAGGTTCTCCTTCTGTTCCTAATGGATTACTTTCGATTGCTTCAGAAAGTTATTAGTCATTACATGATCTTTGCACTAGAGATCTGATGGAGGGAGTGTCAGTCTTGAAGATAATCACTCATGTACAATTGCTGGTGTTGGTACAGTCAGAGTGAAGATGTATGATGAAGTCATACGGACACTCATCAATGTGAAATATATGCCAGAACTGAAGAAGAATCTGATATCCCTGGGTTACTTAGAATGATAGGGGTATGCTTTTAGTTATCAGTTAGGAAGTGGGTGTTTGAAGATTTTCAAGGGTTCATTGATTTTGATGAAAGAAAGAAGATTGAGCAATAACCTATATAGAATGGAGTGCTCAGTGGTTACAGATAGTGCAGAGGTATTTATAGTAGCACAGGAGAAATAGCTAACCTACAAGCTGTGGCACTATCATATGGGTTACTTGAGTAACAGGAGGCTCACAGAATTAAGTAAGAGAGGTTGGATTCCAGCACTTAGAAAGGAAGGAGATGACCTATGTGAGCCTTATATCTATAGTAAATAGTATAGAGTTACATTTGCCAGTAATACCAAGCAGAGTGAAGCATCTTTGAAGCTAGTTCACTCGGACGTATGGGGACTAGCACCTATTACATCTCAAGCTGGAGTGATATATTTTATCACCTTCATAGATGACTTTTTCAAGAAGGTATGGGTTTATCTAATCAAAAAAAAGTCAAATATTTTTGCCCAATTTAAAATCTAGAGAGCTGAGGTGGAGAAGGAGACTGGACAACCAGTGAAGTATTTGAGGTCTGATAATGGAGGAGAATACACCAGCCTGGCATTTAGGAGATACTATGAGGAAAATGGCATCAAACATCATTACACCATGAAAATAACCCCTCAGTAGAATGGTGTCGTGGAGAGGATGAATCGGATACTAATAGAGAAAGCCAGGAGCTTGAGGCTGCAGGCATCACTGTCCAAATTTTTTTGGGGTGATGCTCTTATTTATGCTTGTTTTCTTGTTAACAGATCCTCCCATATAAAATTGAATGGAGGACTTCTAGAGGCTATCTGGAGTGGAAAGAAGATGGAGCTTGGCCACCTAAAGGTGTTTGGCTGTCTTGCATATATTTTTGTAAAAGAAGCCAACAGGAGCAAGTTAGACCTAAAGTCATAAAAGATGTTATTCATTGGATTTCCATGAGGTGTGAAGGTTTCTTATTATGGAATTCATATTTCCAGAGGTGTGTCATCAGTTAAAATATGATTTTTGATGAAAAGAGCATCATGATAAAGTTGAAAAGGGTAGATAAAATTGTCAAAACAACATAGGACAGCATAGGATAGTTCTTGGATACAGGTGATTTGCCCTCAACATCAACCTGAAATCGTGTTCAGTTTGAGGTAGAGTTAGGCAAGCATGGTGATACACCTATGGAGGACCATCATGGAAAGCGATCTATCTGGGGAAAGTGTAGAGGCAGCCACAGACAGCAGACTTGTAGGATATTGCAAGGCGAGTGGCACTACATAAGTTGAAGTGCACTATTCACAAACTGGTACGATATGGCATTGATGAGACTATCTTCTATGCTCTTTACTACCAATGGAGATCCAAAGAGCTTTGAGGAGGCCATGGAGAGTCTAGATCAGGAGTCATGGATGCAGGCCATGATGGAGGAGATGGAGTCTCTCGGGAAGAACCAGACATGGCAGCTAGTGGATCTATCGGATGATGCTCGATTTGTTGGCTCCAAATAGGTTTTCACCAAAAAAGAAGGATCTTAAAAGCAAGGTAGAGTGAGGTACAAGGCTAGGCAAATAGCCAAAAGATATGAATAGAGAGAGGGGATTGATTACTCAGAAGTCTTCTCTCCGGTTGTCAGACATACGTCCATTAGGATGCTGTTAAGCATAGTTGCTGCTCATGACTTAGAGCTGGAGCAAATGGACATTAAGAAAGCATTCCTCCATAGAGATTTGGAGAAGAACATAAATATGGAGTAGCCATAGGATTTCAGAGAGCCTGGGTCAAAGGAAGAGGTCTATTTATTGAAGAAATTACTATACGGATTAAAGCAGTCTCCTAAATAGTGGTACAAGTGGTTTGATACATATGTGAGAATTATTGGCCTTTCCAAGTGTGATCATAACCCGTTTGTATATGTAAGATCTCTGGATGATGGATCTTGATTATACTTACTCTTATATGTAGATGATATGCTGATACCCGTGTGTATAGTAAGGAAGTAGTGTAGGAGTTGAAAGGAGCTTTATCTCGAAAGTTTGAGATGAAGGACTTGGGACCTATAAAGAAGATCCTAGGTATGGAGATTGTCAAAGATAGAAATAAGAGGCTGCTATATCTATCTTAGGGAGGATATATAAAGAAGATCTTAGAGAGGTTTGGAATAAAGAAGGCCAAACCAGTAGAGCTACCACTTGCCGGGCATGTCGGACTCTCTAAGACCATGTCACTACATACTAAGATAGAGATTCAGGAGATGGAAAAGATTTCATATGCTTCTAGTGTGGGAAGTATTATGTACTCCATGGTGTGTTGTAGGTCGAATTTAGCCCATGCAGTGAGTCAGGTGTGCAAGTTTATGGCTGACCCTAGCAAGGAGTACTAGAGAGCATTGAAGGATATCTTTAGATACTTGGCAGGTTCAGTTGGGATTGGCATTAGCTATGGTCAGTGGGTAGGTGTTAAGGAACATCCTAACATGTTCAAGGAGGCTCGAGGGCTATTAGAAGGGTTTGTAGATGTAGATTTTGGTGGCGATGTGAACACTCAGTGTTCAACGATAGGTTTTGTATTCAGCATGTATGGTGGTCCAGTCTCTTAGAGATCTTACTTATAGCTAATTACATCCTTATCTACTACTAAAGCAAAGTACATTGGCATCATAGAGGTAGCGAAGTAAACTCTATGGTTGAAGAGCTTGGCACTGAAAATGGGATTCCCATAAGATGCAGTTTGGATGCATTATGATAGTCGGAGTGCTTTGTTGCTCGCACAAAATTATGTTTATCATGTGAGGACCAAGCATATAGATAATAGATACCACCAGATCAAAGAGCTAGTGGAGGATGGTGAAGCGGAGTAGGTGAAAGTTCACACCAAAAAAAATCTGGCTGATATGCTCATAAAGGTACTTCTAGAAAATAGCTTTCATAATTGTATGGTACAGATGGGGCTAACAGATAGAGCTAAGTTCATAAGGACTTGGGAGCACTAAGATGAAGATTGTGAGCTCAGGTATGGTGCTTTCAAGCTTTGAAAGCAGTTGGAGAGAGAACATGGAGTGAATGGAACCAACTATCAAAGAGCTTTAGCCAATGCTTTAGACGAGCTAGCTCGGTTCCTATCAGAGCCAACTCAAGTAGAAGGTCAGAAGGTGTATCAAGCTGGCATGCTTGAAGCGCTAGCTCAATTTCTGAGAGAGCCAGCTTAAGCTATAGAACAAAAGGTAGACTTGTCTGTCGAGCTGACTTGAATCATGAGAGAGCCAGCTCGAGCAGCAGAATAGAGAGCGATGATTCGGGCTCTTGCAGAAGACATTACCATCGAGCTGGCCCGACTACTGATTGAGCTAGCTCGAGCAGCGAATAGAATAGAACATAGTTTCTATTCTGGCCTAAGATTGAGTTTAATCCTAGAAACTTAGGATCTTGGTTTATGAGGTTCTAAGGGGCTAACCTTTGGATTAGACTGGGATTAGTCCAATGGGTGTGTGTATGTAAGACATGGGTATACATGGGCTTGGAAAGTACATCACATTAGGTTATCTAGGGGAGTTTTTTTAGGTTAGATCATATTAACCTAATATATATTCTCTATATAGAGTTTGTAAATGTGTGTGGAAATCAATACAAGCCCTTTTTTTCTTCCTAAATATCTCTCTCTTCCTCTCTCATTCTCTCTCTCTTCTTCACGTCCTAAGATTTTTCTAGGGTTTCATAGAATAACCATCTCTTTCCTTGGATCCTTGTTGTTGTTTCTACAATCATCAAGTAGCAAGGATATTTTATCCCATCAGTGTGGTATCAAGATGATTGGGATCCAATAATTGGTATTAAAGCAGTACCGATTGTTCTAACAAATATAACACTAAGCATCCTAATCAAGAATTAAATTAATCTAATCAGTCAGGTAAGTGGAAGAGAGGTGGGAGTCCTATCGTTGCTTTTCTTAGACACCAACAGGTTGGCCAGATCAGACAATGGAACCAATTAGAAAATATGTTGTCTTTACCAATTATGAACCACTTTTCATAGACACTGATTGATCAATTACATCCAGACTAGTTCTATTTTTGGTTAATTGTACTATAACTTAATATAATTTTAGTTGAGGGTTTAACTGGTCTCTATGTACATTCTAATTAAATGATATAAAAATAATGATCATAGTAATTCATATGAAACATTTGCATGTATTGATCACATTAATCATGACAAATCATAAGCATTCATATTAACAAACTAGCATACAGCATAAGATTCCATCATTCTAGGACAACCATCTACCACATAGCAGACATCTACCACTATGCTAGGGCAATCTTATAGAATGATATAAATCTAATCATAAATAATTAAATATGATCATATCATATTAGATATTAAGCTATAAAACTATGAGCATATGATTTAACCTAATAATGGTGGCTCTGATACCACTGTAGGGTTTGGTGACCAAGACGGAAGTATGGTTTTCAAAGCATTTTATAAAAAATTCCAAAAACAAACCCTAACCTAGGACCTTCTTATTAAATTAAAATCATAATACATGCATTTATAACATAAACATAGGGTATAGGAACATACCTGAATCGCTAAATCCTAGTTTGAGTCAAAATCTTGATAGAGGTTCAACAGGGGTTTCACCAGGTGCCCACGTGTTCACCCTCCAATATTGATCCATACGGGATCTTGATCAAGCCACAAACTCATCTTTTCAAATGATTCCTTTAATTGAATTCTTCTTCCAAGAATTCAATTTGCTAGAACCTCCTCTAGCCTTGCTTTCTTCTTCCTCGCCTTCTCTTTCTCTTCCTTTCTTTTCTCCTTATCTTCCTTATCCACTATAAGAAAAATATTATTTAACAACAAAAATTTTGCAATGAACAGAATCCGTTTGTAATCAGTTGTTAATTAGCAATGGATTTACAACGAAATGCTCAATTTCGTTGCTAATCTTGAAAAAATAAATTTACAATAGATTTATAATGGATTAGAAATGAAAAGTTTGCAATGAAATAACAACGGATCTAAAAACTATTGCTAAATTTTGTAGGAGGTTTTCATGTATTATTGACAACAAAATTGCAATGGATTAGCAATTAAATATTATAAGAAATATATGATTTTACAATGAAAATTTAGCAACAGACGAAATCTATTTCTAATCCATTATTAATTGACAATGAATTTGCAATGGAATATTTAATTTCGTTGCTAATATTAAAAAATAAATTTATAATAGACTTGCAATGGATTAGATATGAAAATATAGTAATAGAATAAAAATGGATCTAAAACTTATTGCTAAATATTCCAGGAGGTTCTTGCATATCATTGACAACGGAATTGCAATGGATTAGCAATAGA
>QRFJ01002327.1:0-49318 GCA_006176705.1 Cocos nucifera | reverse complement strand
CTTATTGCTAAATATTCCAGGAGGTTCTTGCATATCATTGACACGGAATTGCAATGGATTAGCAATAGAATATAGCAATAGATTTACAACGAACTCAATTTCCATTGCTAATAGTTGATTAAAGAAATTATAGATTTTTTTGATTAGCTTACAATAGATTTACAATCAAATTTATTCCATCGCTAATCCAAAAATAAAAAAAATTATAATGAAATTGAAATGGCAACATTTTCATTGCTAATCTGAAAATAAAAGAACTTACTAGAAAGCATATTTGCAATGAAATTTCATTCCATTACTAATTTAAAAAAATTAAAAAAATCTTAACCTTTGTGTAGCCCGATGTTCCCTCTCTCTTTTTTTTTCTTTCCTCTTTCTCTCTTTAAAAAATTTGCAACAAAATTGAAATAGCTACATCTTCATTGATAATCTAGAAATAAAAGAACTTACTAGAAAGTGGTTTTACAACTAAATTACAATGAAATTTTAGTTTGTTGCTAATTAAAAAATATAAAAAATATAACTTTTTATTTGCATGATGTTTTTTCTCTCTTCTCTCTCTCTAAAAATATAACTAATTCAGACTCCATTGTTGAAGAGAGATATAATCAATTAACAGTATTGGATTTCATAAATATTTACTTTTGTTAGTAGTTGCTTGTCTAAAATTTATATGTTATTATAAATTTTTTTCTTAGTTTATCGATAACATATTTATTGTTTAACTTAATTTTTTATATTAATTTTATTTTTTTATTTTTAATAAAATTTGAGTAAGAATCATGAAAAAAATAAAAGTAATAAAATAGGTAAATTATTTAGCTTTTATAAGTTGACTTGCTTGAATTTTTTTTTTTTAAAAAAAATATTAATTTTAAAAATTTTAAATTTTAAATTCTAAATCATATGCTATATCATCATTTTATTGTTGATGCATTTAAGTTTACCATGATTCATTGTTCTTTAAAATGATTTAGACCTTGGTCTACGAACCCTTGCAACATATTTTTAGGGTATAAGAAAAAGATGCTCTAGCCCTAAATCTCGTCTCCCTCTCTCCCAACCGCGCGACAACCCCCCCTCCCATCGTGCGATGCTGCTTCGTGCGACCCCCCTCCCCATCGCCCCGGGTGTCGGCGCCTACACCCACGCCCTTTGCAGCTCCGTGTGACCCTCCTCCACCACCTGGCGACGGTGCCTGCACCCCATGGCCCCCTACCGCCTGGCTCAATGCAACAACCCGTAGCTCCACGCTGCCCGCCGCACCACTCCAGCTTCCCAACTCTCTCTCTCTCTCTCTCTCTTTCTTGCTCTCGCCCGGTAGCTGGTGGCCAGCTAGACCTCCTACCCCAGTCCCTGTTCAATCGCTCCAAGCCTCCCACCAGGTTGAAGCTCCTGAGGATGAAAAAAGCAGAGGAAAAGCGGGAAAAGTAGAGGAAAAAATCAACAAAAAGAAGAAAAATACAATAAATTAAATAGATATGATTTTTTTTTCTTTTCAATTCTTTTCAGCCTTGCTGGTGATATTTTGATCCATATGTTGGTGATCCATATGCTAGTGTCATTTTGATCCATATTGTTAATGCTTTCCCAGAGTTTTGTTCTTGGAGAAACAATTGGATGTAATTTATTCTTAAACAAAAGTGTGGGAGATATTGATCCATCCAGCAGGACAGATTTAGTTTGTAACGATAAATTAAATGGGAATGGTAAAGGTTATGCTCATGTCAATCCATCTTGCAGTGGTGCCAATTGATAGAGGGTTCCTTATTGAACCAACTAATTAAGCAATTGGAAGTCAACTTCTATCTTCAATCCTAAGCAGGCAGACTCAGAGCTACTTATTTAAACGTTCCATAGGTAATGGTCGGCGTCTCCAAGCATGTACCATTGGACATATGCCAAATCTATATCCTGGATGTTCTTAGGGTATGCAGAAAGATTGACTTCATCATTAGTTCAATTTTTCTTTCTTTCTTTTACATTTTTTTTTAGAGCCAATAAGAAATCCAGTTGAAATCAGATCAGTGCAGAAATAGAACCCAGGATTTTAGTACCAGCTCGAAATGATTTTGTCTAATGTACTAGTTAGCACCATCTACTAATTTACTGCTTGATCTTTATTAAATTACTTTCACATACCTCAAATGCAAGTTGTTACTGCTGGCCTTCCCTATTTCCTTATCCAAACACTTGTCACTGCTTGTCTGGTCTCGCAAGAATCTCAAATTCTAGCTGTAGCAGCTGGCCCTAACAATTTCTTCATGCGATATCCCATGTGATCCAATCACCCAATACATAAGTGACACAGTGTCTCCACTCAGCAACTTGGATAGGACGAACATGGTTGACCTATTTTCTCATCATGTTGTTTAAATCATTTTTTACAGGAACAACCTCTGCAATTAGCCATAACAATGTCAAACAGTTCAGTAGGCAAGGTATCAGTATAGTAAAACAACAGCATCAAAGTTTATCTTGATAACTCCTAAGGGAGGGGGTTGCTATGAGACTAACACATTGTTATGCCTAATCATTAGTTGGGGAGCCATGATGATTTGCACTCTGAAACTTTAGCGACAATCTCTCTGCACCATGTAATCAAACCAAAAATCTCCATATACTTATGAGCTTAATGTGTGCTTGTGCGGTTTTACTTATGATCTTTTATGTTTGCTGTAGAAGATTGCTTATAATTCAATTTATACTTGTTTTAATATACTTTTATTGCTATATACATTTAAGATATTGGTAGTTTAATATGAATTTGATATTTATTAATGCACAATGATAGATGAACATAATGGATCAGAGTTGGATGAGTCATAGGGTCCATAGTGGAAGGGTGGCACAAGAATTTAAGGATGGGGTTGATGAGTTCATTGTAGTTGCAACATCAAATTCATTGACTATGGAAGGAGATAAAATTCTATGCACATGCATGATATGTAAGAACAAAAAGATTTTGATTTCCGATTTAGCGACGGTGTACCTTTACAAGAAAGGTTTTGTGTAAGGCAATCAAAATTGGACACTTCATGGGAAACATTTTTTGAGGTTTGATGATCCTCATCCTATAAGTGCTGAGGGGGGTGGGACAGATTTTAGAAATTATTATGTGGATATGGTTATGGATGGCACAAGAACGGCTAATGTGGCCTATGATGCTATGAATGACTTTGATGAAACTCCAAATCTATTAGCTGCAAGGTTTTATGAATTGCTTAAAGATGCTGATGAGCCATTATGGGATGGGTGCAAAGTGCATATTAGGTTATCGACCGCAACATAATTGTTGAATCTTAAATCAGAGTTCAATATGAGCGAGGCATGTTATGACCGTATGCTTTTAATAATTGAGAGCATACTACCTGCAGATGAAAAGTTACTACAAAATTTTTATTGATCGAAGAAAATGGTCATGGAGTTGGGATTAAGCTATAAGAAGATAGATGTTTGCCTAAATGATTGTATATTATACTACAAGGATGATGAAAGGAAGAAAGAGTGTTCCGTATGTGGTCAGCCTTGGTTCAAGCCTGATATAAAGGACAATACAAAGCAATCTAATATATCTTATAAGGTATTGCGCTATTTTCCTCTAACTCCTAGGCTCCAATGTTTATATATGTCAAGAAAATTTACTAGGCATATGCGATGGCATGGAAACAATTTGACTTGGTGCATCCAGACTTTGCTAGTGAGTATCAGAATGTTAGACTGGGGCTATGTACTGATAGGTTTACACCATTTGCCAATAATTCTGCACCTTATTCATGTTGGCTTATTTTTTTAACACCATATAACTTGCCACCAGGGATGTGCATGGATAAAAGTAATATATTCCTAACTCTTATTATTCCTGGTCCAACATCACTTGGACAAAGCATACATATTTTTCTTAGGCCATTGATTGCAAAATTTATGTAGTGAGGGTGTATGCACGTTTGATGCTTTCCAAAAACTAACACTTTAACACGAGGGCTGCCCTTATATGGCCAAAGCATACATATAAAGGAAAATACAAAGCAATCTAATATACCTTATAAGGTATTGTGCTATTTTCCTCTAACTCCTAGGCTCCAATGTTTATATATGTCAAGAAAATTTGCTAGGCATATGCGATGGCATGGAAACAATTTGACTTGGTGCATCCAGACTTTGCTAGTGAGTATCAGAATGTTAGACTGGGGCTATGTACTGATAGGTTTACACCATTTGCCAATAATTCTGCACCTTATTCATGTTGGCTTATTTTTTTAACACCATATAACTTGCCACCGGGGATGTGCATGGATAAAAGTAATATATTCCTAAATCTTATTATTCCTGGTCCAACATCACTTGGCCAAAGCATACATATTTTTCTTAGGCCATTGATTGATGAATTGCAAAATTTATGTAGTGAGGGTGTATGCATGTTTGATGCTTTCCAAAAATAACACTTTAACATGAGGGCTGCCCTTATATGGACAATCAATGATTTTTCTACCTATGGGAGGTTGTCAGGGTGGAGCACACATGGTAAACTTTCATGTTCTTATTGTATGAAACATACAAAGTAATTTACTCTGAAATGTGGTAGTAAGAAACCATGTTGGTTGAAGGAACTAGATCTAGAGTTTTAAGGTTAGATCTTGAAATTTTTTCAAGATTAGGCAACAGAAGACTAAAATAAATTAAAATTTATTCATAAAAAGTAGAGAATCCCTAGATCTAAGATCTTATTACATGATTATAGCATGAGATTAAATTAAAAATTAAAAATATTAGAAAAAAATATGTTGATTATATCAACACGCATCTACACTACATCTATTGCAGGTATATAATAATAAATCAGATCTATATAACCTATGCAAGTTAGATGTTCTAACTTACTCATCTGGACTGAAGGATGAAGCTCTACGCCGCACACGTGTCTGGCCTCTAAGAAATATCCATACGAGCTCATAAATCTCGATCAGAAGTCCGATGTAGGAAATTAGCACAGTATGCTAGTACTATGCTGGTCCTTCTTCGACGGTCAATCCAGTGCTTCCTTCTTCAAGACTTGGACACTCCAAAAATTAGATGAAAAAAGATTTTTGATCTGAACTCAAAAATCTCTATAAAAGAGAAGAAAGGAAGAGCAAAAGATCCAAGAAGAAGACCCTCTTCTTCTTCTCTTTTCTCTCACCTAGACACCTAGATTGGTGTCTATGAAATATCTATGCCCCAAGAGTCTCTCTCTCTAATTTTCACATGCCCAAGAGTCCTCTTAATGATCTAGAATCAGTGTAAAATTTAGTCCAAAAAGACCTTATAAAGAGATATGAAAGAGTCTTTATTGAGTCAAATTCCTATACAAGGTAAGAACACATATGGCAAGTAGTTGGGGTGCTCAACACTTGGGCACCCCCTCCTTTGTTTTAGGCATGGACCACCAGTGTAGGCACACAAAAATTTCTTCTTTTAACAATGAAAATCAGAGAAGAAATCAGGATAGGGAGGCACATATGGGAAGAGACCAAGTTTGTTAGGATTCTATTATATAGAGTCCAACAAACTTCAACAACTTTTCATCTATTGACTCGGTCCACAACTTAATGCCACATAGAAAATAGAGGAGAAGGGTGGGCATGTGTGATGATCAGAAAGAGAGGAGATTTGTCACCAAAAATAAGAGAGAAAGGGCATAGGGGGTCGATAAAGGTGGCGCAAGCAAGATGGATCGTAGTCTTATTGGAATTCCATATTTGACTTGGTCAAATATGGTTTCTCAAATCAAATCAAATCGAAAGTAACTTAATCCAATTAAATTAGATTCTAATCTAATTAAAAATTAAATTAAATTAAATTTTAATTTAATTTTTTAATCAAATTATAAAATTGGGTTGACCCAAGTCCTAGTTAAACTAGGACTAGTTCTTTCTTGCACTTGGATTATCCAATAAGCTAATTGGACTTGATCCAATCAAGTCCAAACAAAATCTAATTAAATTATATTTAATTAGATTTAATCTTAGTCCTCTGGCTTAATCAAATTAAGTCAATTAGCAAATAAATTGCTAATTGATCCTCCTACAATATTTGCACTAGGTTAAACATCAATCATATTGATCGTTTAACCTTAGAATAATTCTCAATCGTTGATCAACCATCCAATCAGATCATAAATTCTAATGTATATGACCCCATAGGTCCGAACCTAGGTCGATAGCATAGAAATAAATTTTTATACAAGTTAAAATGACCATCTAGCAATGGTACCTGACGATCAGATAGGTCGAATGTGTAGAACAACATCCTTAGAATCCATGTGGATATGGTTTCTATATAATTCATCCTCTTGACTAAAATATCCGTAGGATACCTCAGAGTTCAACTATCAACCCTGATTAGGCTGTCCACATTGTATTTTAAAATATCAAATCTATCTCATGAATTATTCTGGCCAAGTTTTTTCTATATTAAAATATAGTGATACATTCTTTTCTAACTCTTAGAGTGGTCAATTCTATCATGATCACACACCGACATTGCAAGTACTTGATTGTGCCTAGAAGCTTTTTGTTATTAAATTAAAAATTTAGTTAGTCCCGTATTAAAGCACAGTGAGTTGCTTACAAGCCACTGAGGTGACCTCAGATCTAAGAAACATATATACCTATATCCTATCAAAGATATTTTTGATAGCAGAATGCTTTGAAGTTGGTCATGTTCAGTGATGATGTATTCCTACATCTCATCTATATACCATATTAGTATCTCCACACTTCTTGGTTAAGAGGACAACCAACGACATACAACAACCTATGCTCAATAGATGCTATCGTCCTTATTAATAGCCTATCATTTGATCGTGAATAGTTTTAAGGACTAGTCGATAAATTTTCTCTTTATCAAATCTAAATAGTCCTAAGAACTTCATCACAATAATGGAGTTCATTAGAAGATGAAAACTTATGATGAAAAATATCAAAAATATATTTTATTAGTTAATAAATTAATTAAAATTATAATATAACTCAATCATTAATAGGCTGATGATTGACTTTGGGATATATTTTTCAACAACTCCAACTTATCCTAAAGTCACTCGGTACAGTATCTAATATCCATCTTCGATTTATGGTTATCGAACTCCTTTATCGCTAGAGCTTTAGTGAAGTGATCGATCGAGTTTTCTTTTTTATCATTCTGAAGGTCGACATTACCTCGATCCACGATCTTTCAGATCAAGTGGAGTAGAATAGAATATGCTTTATCTGCTAGTGTGCCTTTGGTTCCTTCGCCTGAGCTATGGCACTAGTGTTATCATAATAGAGCAGGGCTAGACCATCTAGAGAGAGTGCTACTCTAAGCTCGATGATAAACTTCCTCAGCCACATATATAGCTTCCTTCGTAGCATCTGATGCTGCGATGTACTCTGCTTTGCAAATAGAGTCTGCTATAATATGCTGCTTAGAATTCTTCCAGCAGATAGCTCCACCATTCAGAATAAAGATATATCTCGACACTCTTCTACTGTCATCATGGTTAGGTTGAGAGCTGGAGTCTATAAATTTCATAAGTTTCAGATTTGACTCATCATAAATCAACCATTGGTCCTTAGTATTTCACAAATACTTAAGGATGGCTTAGGGACACGATGCTGTCGTTAAGACACCGTGTTTATCAATTTAAATCCGACTCTTTACTTTTTAAACTAATTAAAAATTATGAAGAAAGTGGTGAGTCGGGTCGAATCCACAGAGAGGCAATGATTTATTTCTAAAATCTTTGATTTTTTTTTTTTTTAAGAAAAGAAAGCAAGGATTTTTTTTAAAAATTAAAGTCAAAAAATAGATCTATAAATAAAAATAGAATTTAAATTATGCAAAAATAAATTTGATACTAAGATCTACTATTTAGATCTTAGCAACTACTTATAGTAAAATTAAAAGAGCAATAAAGAACAAATAATTTAAAGAGCTAGAATTGAAAAGAATAATGAAACTTTCTTTATTAAATTTAAAACTAAGATGCAGAATTTAAATACAAGAAATTAAAGAAAATTCAGAATTTTAATACAAGAAATTAAAGGAAAAAAAAAGACTAGATGAAGATCGCAGATCGGCGTAGGCATGAAGATGGCGTAGAAGACCGGCTCTTCTTCTCAGCAGCACCGCAGCTTTGAAGCAACCTTTAATCCCGAGCTTGACTTCCACCCTATACCTTAGCTTCTCTTCCAACCCTCCTCCCTTTCTTAGAGGCTTAGGATCCTTTTTATAGAGCTAGAAGAGGTAGATATTTATTTCTAAAAGCAATATGGGACTAATTCCCTTTGTAATCGTAAAAATTTGAATAAAATTTGAATAAAAACAACTCTGTTATGTCTCTGGTAAATCTGGTAAAATCAGGCTATCCGATAGGAATCGAACGGTTCAAAAATCATCAAAATCGGATGCCTATCAGCCCAGATCAGCTCGAATTAAATTCTGGCCGTCCGATCGCGCTTGATCGAGGAAATCTGGCCGCAAATCGCGCTTCGGGAGTCCTGATCACCGCCGGGAGCGTTCTGGACCGTCGGATCGAAGCTGGAATCAGGCGCTGCCGTTTGATGGTGATCCGAGTGAAATTGGCAACCGAAAAAAATGCTGACCGTCCGATCTTAACCGCAATCAACCGCAAGCCGTCCGATCGCGCAATTACTGTTCCCATGGACCGCGTAGACCGGCCGCACCGCACACCGCAACCAATCAACGCTTCTGTCACCGAGTGAAATGACCAGATTGCCCTGTGAGCCGCGATAAAATTTTGTAGACCCTTTAAGGGTCTAGGTCCACCACGTGGCAGGCTCTGATTCGCCGGATTTTGCTGAGCTGGCGGTCCACGCCTGGATCGTAGACCGGCTGATGGCTTCAATGACTGAGTCGGCTTTGATGGCTCGGCTTGGCTTGGTGGCTCGGCTTGGCTTGGTGGCTCGGCTTGCGGAGCCGGTTGAGCCGTTTTCTTTTTTTTATTTAATTTTTATTTATTTTATATTTTTTTTAAAAATTCATATCTTTTTCATTTTAGCTCCGTTTTACTTGAAATTTATTTCGTTGTGATCAAAAAAATGAGCTCTTTCTTTTAATAATAAAATTTTATTTTTTAATTTTTATTTATTTTTTATTATTTTTTAATTAATTTTTTAATTAATAAAAATATGAATTTTTCAAAAATTATATATAAATTGATTGATAATTCTTAAAAATTAATATAAATTAATTAATAAATTAATACTTTTATTGGTGAATTTACGATGCTTATCACACCCCCCAACTTAAGCTTTGCTCGTCCTCGAGTAAAGAAAGAATTTAGTTTAGATCAATTACCATATTTTGTTGAGATCTTCCTTCACAAAAATAAATCTAGAATTTAAGATCAAAAGTTTAGACAGTATCACTAACTAAGTATTGAGTTTCAGAAGTAAATTTCACAGCAGATTAATTCAGAAACTTTCTTAGAGTTCATCTAAAGATTTTCAGCACTTTGTGTCGTGAATACTAACTTAGCATTTGGGTGTTGATTCAAAGGGCAAATGAATCTTCTTTTTATCACCTATTTTGGTTAGTTTTATATACTCCCAAGTTAAGTGCATGAATTAAGGTAGCTTTCACACTGCTTTTTTTTTTTTTTTTTTTTTTTTTTTTTAAATTGTGCTGAGCATCCTGGCCTTCCCTTCACCATTTGATGTGAACTTCTACATTTAAGGTGCAAAGTTCTAGTTTAGGGCAATCCACATATACTCTATTTTTTGCACTTTTTTTTTTTTTTTTTTTTTTTTTAGAAAGCAGGTAGCTCTTTCCTTAAATTCAAGTTTCTTTAATTGAAGTATATATAAACCATCAATTTTTAGTGATAATTGAATCCTCAATTTAGCCTTATAATCAAACACCTGCTGTGCTTCATTAGTGTGCATGTGCAAGTAGAAGTGCTGTTAGCCTTTAAATGACCTAAGTAGGTTGCTAATGGTCTGACCAAATAATCTGCTTCTTGACTCGCTACCATTATTAGTTAATACTTTCTAACTTTATTACTTATCCTAGTTTATTTTGCTTAAGATTCTCTTTCCCAAAATATGGTTTGTTCAAAATTTTTATTTTTATTATTATTAGTTTTATTATATTATTATTTATTTATTATTTTTATTTTATTTATTTATTTAATTTTTTTTAAATTTTTTAATATTTTATTTATTTATTATTATTATTATTATTATTAATTTTTATTTTTATTGATTTATTTATTTATATATATATTTTTTGTTTTATTTTTTTTATTATTATTTTTTTTATTATTTTTTTTTACTTTTTACCCAACTGAATTGACATTGTCCTCAATAAAAGAGTGTAAATTATGTTTATTTATTTAGCATGGGTCTTGAAGCTTATGATCCTTCTCCCGCTTTTTGGTTCTCCAACTTAGCCTAAAAGAAATAAATAAATTAGATTCAAGAAGTATTGGGTTGCCTCCCAATAAGCGCTAAGTTTATTGTCTTCAGCCAGACAAGATGCAGTTTAATTCATTGTGGTTCTATTAATTGCACTTGATCAATATTTCGATGTAATGATATCCCTTCGATATATGGTTTAAGCCTTTGGCCATTTACCTTAAAAAAATTTTTAGTCCTGGGATCATAGAGTTTAATTGCACCATGTGGGAATACATGATTAACTATATAAGGTCCATCCCATCTGGATTTTAGTTTTCCAGGAAATAATCGAAGCCTTGAGTTAAATAACCAGACTTGTTGATTTGGCTCAAAGGTTTTTCTTGAAATATGTTTATCATGGAAGGCTTTCATTTTTTCCTTATAAATTTTTGAATTTTCATAAGCTTCTTGCCTTAATTCTTCTAATTCACTTAATTGTAACATCCGATTGGAACCAGCTTTGTTTAAATTGAAATTTAATTATTTTATTGCCCAATATGCTTTATGTTCAAGTTCTACCGGAAGGTGACATGCTTTTCCATAGATTAATCTATAGGGAGACATTCCAATGGGGGTTTTATAAGCTGTCCTATAGGCCCATAATGCATCATCCAATCGATCTGACCAATCTTTTCGATCAGGCCTAATAGTCTTTTGTAAGATATTCTTGATTTCCCTATTAGAGACTTCTACCTGACCACTTGTTTGCGGATGGTATGGTGTAGCTATCTTATGTGTCACCCCATATTTTCGTAATAAAGTTCTAAATTGATGATTTGTAAAATGGGTACCCCCGTCACTAATGATAGCACGTGGAAATCCGAACCTGGAAAAGATATTCTTCTGAATAAATTTTAGGACTACTTTATGATCATTGGTTCGAGTTGCTATTGCTTCAATCCATTTAGAAACATAATCGACAGCTACCAAAATGTATTCAAATCCATTGGAAGGTGGAAAAGGTCCCATAAAATCAATTCCCCATACATCAAAAATTTCAACCACTAAAATGGGGTTCAAAGGCATCATGTCTTTCTTTGAAATATTCCCTAAGGCTTGACACTTAAAACACTCCTGACTAAAAGTATGGGCATCCTTAAATAATGTTGGCCAATAAAAACCACTTTGTAACACTTTGGCCGCAGTTTTTCGTCCAGAAAAGTGTCCTCCACAAGCAAGAGTATGACAAAATTGTAAGATACTCCATTGTTCAGATTCAGGAACACATCTACGAATGATTTGATCAGCACAAATTCTAAAAAGCTCAGGATCTTCCCAAAAATAATATTTGATTTGAGCAAAGAATCGATCCTTTTCATTCTTAGACCAGCCATCAGGAATTTGTCCTATGACTAAGTAATTGACAATATTTGCAAACCAAGGAGTCTTTGTATGTGAAACTGTTAACAATTGTTCATCTGGAAAAAGATTCTCTGATTGATACAGGTTCATTATCTTTCACTAGGATCCTAGACAGATGGTCTGCTACAACATTTTTAGATCCCTTCTTATCTCGAATTTCAATGTCAAATTCTTGTAACAGTAAAATCCATCTAATTAATCATGGTTTAGCATCTTTCTTTGAGAGCAGGTATCTCAAGGCTGAATGATCCGAGTAAATTATGATTTTTGATCCTAATAAATATGATCTAAACTTTTCTAGGGCAAACACAATGGCTAGCAACTCTTTTTCAGTGGTGGTATAATTCATTTGTGCTTCATTCAGAGTTCTACTAGCATAATAGATCACTACAGGACATTTGTTTACCCTTTGGCCTAGGACAGCTCCTATGGCAAAATCTGAGGCATCGCACATAATTTCAAAAGGTAGTGACCAATTAGGAGGTTGTATGATTGGAGCTTTGGTCACAGCTTCTTTTAAAATTTCATAAGCTTTAAGACAATTTTCATCAAAGTTAAAAGAAACATCCTTAGCAAGGAGATTACACAAAGGACGAGAAATTTTAGAGAACTCTTTGATGAAGCGACGATAGAATCCTACATGACCAAGAAAAGATCGAATTTGTTTGACAGAAGTGGGAGGAGGAAGTTTAGAAATTAGTTCAACTTTAGCTTTATCTACCTCAATCCCTTTCTTGGATACTATATGTCCTAAAACGATCCCTTTCTTGAACCATGAAGTGGCTCTTTTCCCAGCTTAACACTAGATTAGCCTCAATACATCGTTTTAATATTTTCTTCAAATTGTTGAGACAACTCTCAAAAGATTCTCCAAAGACCTGAAAAGTCATCCATGAATATTTCTAAGAAATCTCCTATCATGTCTGAAAATATTGACATCATGCACCGTTGAAAAGTTGCAGGTGCATTACATAATCCGAATGGCATTCTACGGAAAGCAAAGGTTCCATAAGGACATGTAAAGGTGGTCTTTTCTTGATCTCCTGGGTAGATTGCTACCTGATTGTATCCCGAGTATCCATCTAAAAAGCAAAAGTATTGTTGGCCTGCTAGTCTTTCTAGGATTTGATCGATAAAGGGTAAGGGAAAGTGATCTTTTCGGGTGGTTGTATTGAGTTTTCTATAATCTATGCAGACACGCCACCCAGTGGAAAGTCGTGTTGGTACTAAGTTTCCATGTTCAGTGCGGACAACCGTAAGTCCAGATTTTTTTGGAACAACTTGTGTAGGACTCACCCAGTGGCTGTCAGAGATAGGATAAATAATTCCAGCATCTAACCATTTAATTACTTCTTTCTTGACTACTTCTTGCATGTTAGGATTAAGCCTTCTTTGCATCTCTCGAGTTGGTTTGGCATTATCTTCTGTATAAATATGGTGCATGCATATTGACGGACTAATTCCTTTTAAATCGGCAACGGTCCACCCTATGGCCTCTTTATATGTTTTTAGAATATTTACCAATTGGTTTTCCTGTTCAGTAGTTAAGTTGGAAGCAATTATTACTGGTAGGGTTTTCTTTGATCCTAAAAATACATACTTAAGTGATTCAGGTAAAGGTTTTAGTTCAAGTTGTGGTGGGGCCTGAATTGAAGGACGTAGTGGTTCAATTTTTCGCTCAGGTAAGGGCTCAATTTTCACTGACCAAGGTAATGAATGTGATGGTTGAGGTAAATTAAGCAGGGTATTTACTTCCTGGGTTTGAGTATCTTCAGTGGGTTCATCATCTTGTAGTAAATCTAAGGAGGAATTAGATTCAACTATTTCATCTATCTGATTGATTACAAAGCAGTCTTCCTCCTCTTGGGTGTACTTTGGGGTATTAAAAACATTAATTCTTACTTTTTGATTCCCAAAAGAAATATCCATAGCTCCCATTTTACAGTTGATATTGGCATTCGCGGTTGCTAAGAATGGACGTCCTAAAATTATGGGATTTTGGTTCAGCTCTTGGGATGGTTCCATGTCAAGTATGAGAAAGTCTACAGGAAAATAACATTTATCTACTCTAACTAGAACATCCTCAATTAAACCACGCGGTGTTTTTATAGATCTATCAGCTAATTGCAAAATGACTGACGTGGGTTTTAATTCTCCAATCCCAAATTTTTCATAAACCGAGGTTGGAAGGAGGTTTACACTAGCTCCTAAGTCTAGTAATGCTCGGTCAAAGGTTATACCTCCAATAACACATGAAATTAAGGGTGCACCAGGATCTTTCATCTTTTGAGGTATTGGATTTAACAGGACCGCACTTACATCCTCGGATAGCATAACTCTTTTGGTGGTTCGTGGCTCACGCTTTTGGGTACAGAGTTCTTTAAGAAATTTAGCATAGGCTGGAACATGCTGAATTGCATCGAGGAGGGGTAAATTAATATGAACTTGTTTAAATAGTTCCATTAGCTCCTTGTTGCGTGTTTCTTGCTTTTTGCGAGAAGAGCCTGCTTCTAAGGCCGAAGGGAACGGGGCTTTGGGTTTATATGTCTCAGCTAATTCATCTGTTCTCTTCTTTTCTTTATCCATCTTATCAGTGTCAGTACCAGTCTTAAGCTCAAGTTCTTCTATATGATTATCCTCTTCTTCAAATTTCTCATCTTGGCTAACATCAGTATTGGCCTCTATCACCTGGTCTTGATATGGGTCCTTAAGAATCCTACCACTTCTAAGTTCAGATATTGCTTTGGCATTTTCTAATTGGGGGTTCTTAGGTGGAATGTTAGATGGATGAGTAAATCCAGGTGGTTGATAGACATTGGATGGATTATTTTTAGGATTTGCAATTGGTTGGCTTGGTAATTGACCCGGTTCTCTCCTCATGCTAGACTCAGCTATTTGTCCTATTTGAGCTTCTAGTCTGGCGATTGATTGTTGTTGGCTTAGAATTAATTGTTGAAGTTGATTGAATTTATCGTCGGCTAGATTGGTCTGTTGAGGAGGTGGGTATGAGGGTTGATTATAATGTAGTGGTTGAGAAGACTGACTAGGCTGACCCTTATTATAGGCATAGTTCTGGTATTGGGGCCTATTTTGATAATTCTGAACTGGTGGGATTTGGGTCTGAGCCTGAGTTTGTTGTGGTTTCCAAGAGAAATTAGGATGGTTTCTCCAACCAGGATTATATGAATTTGAATATGGGTCATTAAGTGGTTTTGAGTAACCTTGAGCAGCTTGGACTTGTTCTTGGATAAGAGGTGGTAATTGTGCAACCGTGGGACATTCACTTACATGATGTGTTGGGCTAGCACAAATAGAGCAAATCACTTGATAATTAGAAGCTGGTGTGTATTGTGCAGGGGATTGTTGACCTAAGTTTAGGAATTGATCTAATTTCTGTGCAATAAGGTCGACTTTATCTAATTTTTGTGCTATTATGTTCAAATCTGCCTTAGAATTGAGTTCTGGAAGTTTTGATCTCATAAATTCCTGCCCGTTTTTGTTGAGAAATTGATCTTTCATAAGAAGATAATGAAGCATGGTTAATAGAGTTTTCACTTAAAGTTTCAAACAAGGTATAAGCTTCATCCTCACTTTTGCTCATGAATGCACCTCCACAGGATGCATCAACCATCTGCTTATATTGATCTCCTAAACCTTCATAGAAAGCTTGTACAATTTGCCACTTAGATAGACCATGGTGTGGGCATTTTCTAAGGAGTTCCTTAAGTCTTTCCCATGATTCATGAATTTGTTCCCCTGGAAGCTGAGCAAATCCCGTGATGGCTCGCCTCATGGTATTGGTTCGTCCTATGGGATAAAATTTCTTAAGAAATTCATGTTGCATCTCTGCCCATGTTTGAATTGTTCTTCCTAATGTGCCAAGCCAGTACTTGGCTTTATCTTTTAATGAGAAAGGGAACAAGGTCAGTCTAAGGGCATCATCAGAAAAATTCTGAATTTTTACCGTAGAGCAGATTTCTAAGAACTCATCCAGATGTTTGTAAGGGTCTTCATTGGCATTCCCATAAAAAGATGGGAGCATCTGGATTGTGGTCGACTTAATCTCATAGTGGCTAGCAGGGATATCAGGTATGTGGATGCAAGTCGATGGGTTGTAGGTGGAAGGAATAAAGTATTCCTTCATCTGCCTAGGTGGTTCTTCACGATTTCCAGCCATTTGATTATCTGGTCTTAAATGAATTAGTCTTTCAATTTCAGGATCTGGTTTAACTAGGTCAGGTAAAAGTGATCTTCTACCGTGCATGTACTAGTGCAATTTGATATATGGTTCAAATTATTTTTTTTTTTTTTTTTTTAATTTTATTATTTATTTATTTTTTTAAGAAAAGAAGAGAGAAAGAAAGAAGAGGAAAAATCCTAAAGGAAGTCTTAAATCTGGAGAAGATAGGGAGGAGTTAATTTATTTTTATGTTAGATATTATTTGGCAAACAAGTTAGGCAATCAATCCTGACTAAGAGTTATCCTAGATCTAGACAGCTCCTAACTGCCAAGATCACCTTCAAGCCCTCCAAATAGAGGATTAAGCCAATCAACTGGCCAGGTAAGTGTAAAGTCGGTGGGAGTCCCTCCGTTGCTTGCCTTAGACACCAATTGTGCTTGGCCAGGTAAGCGAACAGAACCAATTAAGTAACCACCTTCTTTCGGGCCCAATCGTCCCTGAACCACTTTCCTAGACACCAGTCAAATTGATTAATCCTAACTTGGTTCAACTCTTAGGATTTCTTGTCCTATTGAGCTCGAATATCCTTAAAGGTTAATGTCTAATTGATTTTAAGAGTTAAGGTTTGGGTTAATGCAGGATGCTGGTTGGTTGTTTGTGGGCTAAGGAAGGGTGATCAAATCCCCACCTTATCTTGTTTAATGGGTTGTGCCCTTAATTTGGTTTAATATGAAATATGCAAAAAAAAAAATTCCAATCAAAGAGTTCTATGCAATTTAAACTAGAATTAATTAAATTATAAAAAGGCTTACCTTGACTCCAGCAATCACCAAAAATAAGAATAAAAACTAATATGATGGATGCTCTAAATAATTAGGGTTTCTAATCTTGTGATGAGATTTTTAATTAGGTTTATGTAGGTAATATTTTTAATTAATTTAAAATAAAGCAAATATTAAAAATAAAGAAAGAGATTTAGGGTTTAGGAATGATCTCACCGAATAGGATTGAGAGTTTTGTTCGTGCCCTAATCTTCCTTGTTCCTTTTTTTTTTTCTTTTCTGCAAAATAAATAAAAAAAATAATGAGTAGGCAGTAAAAAAAAAATCAAAGAAATAAAGAAATTTTAATTTTTATGCCTCCCCGGCAACGGCGCCAAAAACTTGATAGGGACACGATGCTGTCGTTAAGACACCGTGTTTATCAATTTAAATCCGACTCTTTACTTTTTAAATTAATTAAAAATTATGAAGAAAGTGGTGAGTCGGGTCGAATCCACAGAGAGGCAATGATTTATTTCTAAAATCTTTGATTTTTTTTTTTTAAGAAAAGAAAGCAAAGATTTTTTTTAAAAATTAAAGTCAAAAAATAGATCTATAAATAAAAATAGAATTTAAATTATGCAAAAATAAATTTGATACTAAGATCTACTATTTAGATCTTAGCAACTACTTATAGTAAAATTAAAAGAGCAATAAAGAACAAATAATTTAAAGAGCTAGAATTGAAAAGAATAATGAAACTTTCTTTATTAAATTTAAAACTAAGATGCAGAATTTAAATACAAGAAATTAAAGAAAATTCAAATTTTAAAAAAAATTAAAGAAAAAGAGAAAAAAAACTAGATGAAGATCGCAGATCGGCGTAGGCATGAAGATGGCGTAGAAGACCGGCTCTTCTTCTCAGCAGCACCGCAGCTTTGAAGCAACCTTTAATCCCAGAGCTTGACTTCCACCCTATACCTTAGCTTCCTCTTCCAACCCTGTTCCCTTTCTTAGAGGCTTAGGATCCTTTTTATAGAGCTAGAAGAGGTAGATATTTATTTCTAAAAGCAATATGGGACTAAATTCCCTTTGTAATCATGAAAATAGGAAAAATTTGAATAAAATTTGAATAAAAATAACTCTGTTAAGATGACTCTGGTAAATCTGGTAAAATCTAGGCTATTCGATAGGAATCGAACGGTTCAAAAATCATCAAAATCGGATGCCTATCAGCCCAGATCAGCTCGAATTAAATTCTGGCCGTCCGATCGCGCTTGATCGAGGAAATCTGGCCGCAAATCGCGCTTCGGGAGTCCTGATCACCATGCCGGGAGCGTTCTGGACCGTCGGATCGAAGCTGGAATCAGGCGCTGCCGTTTGATGGTGATTGATCCGAGTGAAATTGGCAACCGAAAAAAATTTTGCTGACCGTCCGATCTTAACCGCAATCAACCGCAGCCGTCCGATCGCGCAATTACTGTTCCCATGGACCGCGTAGACCGGCCGCACCGCACACCGCAACCAATCAACGCTTCTGTCACCGAGTGAAATGACCAGATTGCCCTGTGAGCCATGCGATAAAATTTTTTGTAGACCCTTTAAGGGTCTAGGTCCACCACGTGGCAGGCTCTGATTCGCCGGATTTTGCTGAGCTGGCGGTCCACGCCTGGATCGTAGACCGGACTGATGGCTTCAATGACTGAGTCGGCTTTGATGGCTGGCTTGGCATGGCTTGGTCGGCTTGGCTCGGTGGTTTAGGTGCTCGACTGCTTGGCGTGGTGGCTTAAGCCGGTTGAGCCATTGTTTTTTTTTATTTAATTTTTATTTATTTTATTTCTTTAAAAATTCATATCTTTTTCATTTTAGCTCCGTTTTACTTGAAATTTATTTCGTTGTGATCAAAAAAATGAGCTCTTTCTTCATTGATAATAAATTTTATTTTATTTTTTTTATTTTTTATTATTTTTTAATTAATTTTTTAATTAATAAAAATATGAATTTTTAAAAAATATATATATAAATTGATTAATAATTCTTAAAAATTAATATAAATTAATTAATAAATTAATACTTTTATTAGTGAATTTATGATACTTATCAGACCGCACCATGCACTAAAAATTAATTGATCATGGAGATTTTTGCATCTCTACCAAGGGAGTGTAGGGATCCAAAAAAATAGTAAGAGTCTAATTTATTTAAAATAAATTTTTTAAATAAATTAGTTAAGTTTAATTATAAAATCTAACTAGAAACTTTGACTCTCTATAAGAAAATATCTGCATCCAACCCATTAGCCCGCATCCTGGACATCCATAGACTGACTGAACCCAATTACAAGGATTATCTCTAAAACTATAAAATTATTTTAAATTCTAAAAAGTTGACTCATGTATTAGATCAGAAACACCTCATCTTATCAGTCCATCCATCTATAGAATAGAGAGCTTCTCTGAAAAAATGGATAGATGAAGACAATAAAGCTAGGTACTACATGTTGGGCTCGTTGTCTGATGAGCTTCAGCGCCAACATGAGGACATCTAGACTACATACTAAATATTGGCTCACCAACAAAAGTTGTTTGGTGAGGAGAGTCATGCAGCCAAGTATCAAGTCATTAGAAGATTTTTTAAGGCTCAAATGCGTGATGGACAGTCGGTCCAAGATCATTATCTAATGATGATCAAGAACTTAGAAAAGCTTGAGAAGCTCGATGTCAAGCTAGACAAAAACTTGCAAATTGATGTGATCTTGCAGTCCTTGACTAGCATATGGACAGTTCATCATGAACTTTTATATGCATAAGTGACAATGTACTCTAGCCAAATTGATGAATATGCTGGTTATTGCTGAGCTCTCTTTGAATAGTTCAAAGGGCTCAGTGCTCGTTATGGAGTTGACTTCTTTCAAGAGAAAGTTTTTTAGAAAGAAGAAAAAGTCTCCAAAGAACTAAAAGACTGAAAGTGGGAAGAAGAAAAAGAAGGAAGAACCAAAGAAGAAGATCATGGATAAAACAAAATATTTTCATTACAACACTGACGGCCATTAAAAGTGGATCTGCCCTTTATACCTGGCCAGCCTGAGGAACAAGAAGGAGGTAGGTCATTCTAGAGGTATGCTTGTTATTGAATCTAATCTTATGGTTTCTTCTGCATCTAGTTAGGTGCTTGACTCTAGTTTGAGTGCTCACTTGTGCATTCTATGCAGAGTCTTGAGGAGAGCAGGAAACTGAGGGATGGTGAGATGATCCTATGCATCGAGAATGGAGGAAGAGTTGCTACTATGGTCATGAAAACCTACCCTCTTTGACTATCATCAGGATTAGATTTAGTTCTTAGGAACTATTTTTATGTACCTGCAGCAAGCAAAAATTTGATTTCTATTTCATGTTTAGTATAGAAAGGCTATGTAATTAGTTTTCTTAAGGATCATTGTAATATTCTTTTTGAAAGAAATAAAATTATAAGTTGTTTTCTTATAAATGGTCTCTATCAGTTACATATTGATGTTTCTATTTTCAATATTGAGGAAAACATAAATGCCATAAGATTAAAGCTACCTAGGGATAGTCTAAATGATAGGTATCTATGGCATCTTAGGCTAGATCATATAACTGAAGACATGGTTAACAAATTGGAGAAACCCAGGCTATTGAGTTTATTGACTTCCGAGTCATATCCGATTTATGAATCATGCCTTCATGGAAAAATGATCAAGTTATCTTTTATAGGACATGGGGAAAGGGCTATGGACCTACTTGCTCTAGTATACATAGATGTGTGCAACCTATTTGATGTGCTAGCTAGAGGCAATTATTTCTACTTCATCATCTTTATCGATGATTTATCTTGATATGGGTATGTGTATTTAATGCGACATAAGTCTGAAGCCTTTAAAAAATTTAAGAAATTCAGATTAGAAGTAGAAAAATAAATAGAAAAATTCATTAAGATCCTTCGATCAGATCGAGGAGGCGAATACTTTAATAAGTTCTGGACTATGTCAAAGATAATGGCAAAATCTCATAATGGACTCCACCTGAAATGTCTTAACTCAATGGACTTTCATAATGAAGAAATTGGACCCTATTAGATATGGTACGATCCATGATGAGCTTCATGGATCTTCCTAAGTTTTTTTGGAGATATAGTCTTATGACAGTAATTTATTTATTGAATAGGATTCCTTCTAAAACCATTTCTACTATATTGTATGAGATATGACATTGTAAGAAACTAAGTCTGAGTCACCTTAGAATTTGAGATTGTCCGACTCATGTCAAGAGACAGCAGGCAGACAAGCCTAGATTCTTTAGAGCTCGATTCATAGGATATCTTAAAGAGTCATTGGCATATTATTTCTATCTTCTAGAAGACTACAATGTGATTATGAGTCAACACGCTATTTTTCTTAAAAAATAGTTTATTCAAGATGGTGGCATCAAAAGACTGATTAGATTTGAGAAGAAAGTCTCCTAAGAGTAACAAGTTAAAGAACCTATGGAACCCAATCAGATTGAGCCAGTCCAAATACTACCTCCTCTACGTCAAAAATCAACTAGGATTTTTCATCCTCCTAAAAGGTACTTAGGTACTATTTCAGAAAATATTGAGAAAATGTTCTTCATAAAAAATAGGGTTCATATTGATGATACCAAGACCTATGATGAGGCGATATCAGATATCGACTCCAAGAAATGGTTAGAAGTAATGAGGTCAGAAATTGACTCAATGTGCTCAAACCAAGTCTAAACCTTGATAGATCCACCTAAAGATACTATACTTATTGGGTGTAAATGGATCTATAAGAGAAAAATTGGTGCTGATGAAAATGTAGAGACATTCAAAGCTAGGCTCGTAGTGAAAGGTTATAGTTAACGTGAAGGCATTGACTATCAGGATATCTTTTTACTAATAGCCATGCTCAAATCTATCCATAAATTGCTTGCTATTACAGCCTATTTTGATTATGAAATATAGCAAATAGACATGAAAATAGTATTCTTGAATGGATATCTTAAGGAAGATAACTATATAGAATAGCTGCTTGATTTTACATTCAGTGATGGTGATCATAAGGTATGCAAGCTGCAAAGGTCCATATATGGATTTAAGCAAGCATCTCAGAGCTGGAATTCTCATTTCAATGATGTGATCAAATCATTTGGTTTCATTAAAAATGAGGAGGAGCCTTGTGTTTTCAAAATGGTCAGTGGGAGCACTATTATCTTTCTCATACTATACGTAGATGACATCCTCCTAATTGAGAATGATATTTCTATGCTGACCACAGTCAAAATATGGTTGTCTAAGGAGTTTTCTATGAAAGATCTAGAAGAAGCATCCTTTATTCTAGGAATTAAGGTTTATAGAGATAGATTGAATAAGATGTTAGGACTCACAAAAAATATACATAGAGAAGGTGCTAAAGAGGTTTAGCATGGAAAACTCCAAAAGGGATCTAGTATGCTTTAGACATGGCACTCATCTCTCCAAGAAGATGTGCACTAGCACACTTGAGGAGATTGAACGCATGAGCAAGATCCCTTATGCTTCAGTAATAGGGAGCCTCATGTATGTCATGCTATGTACACGACCTGATATTGCCCATGCTGTGAGTATCACGAGTAGATATCAATCGAATCTAGACAAATAGCACTAGACTTTTATGAAATGTATCCTTAAGTACTTGAAAAGGACTAAGGATATGTTTCTAGTCTTTGGTAATGTAAAGAACTCCAGGTCCAGGGGTTTATAGACTCGGACTTTATGTCTAACATAGATGATCAAAAGTCAACATCTGGTAGTCTATTTATATGCAATGGTGGTGTTGTTAGCTAGAAGATTTTCAAGCAAATGATGATAGCAGATTCCACCATGAAAGTAGAGTACATTGCTGCATCAGAGGCTGCAAAGAAGGCACTCTGATATAAGAAATTTATCACAAAGCTCGAAGTGATGCTATCGGATGCCATCCCTCTATACTGTAACAATAATGGTGCCATAGCCTTAGCTAAGGAGCCAAGGTCTCACCAAAATTCAAGCACATCAAGTGATGATTCCACCTCATCCGCAATTATCTCAAGAAGGGATACGTCGAGGTTAAAAGAGTCAACACTGCAGATAAAGTGGCTGACCCACTAACGAAGTCATTAGGACAGCAGAAGATCGATGCCCACCTTGAGAAGATGGAACTTAGATTTATAGCCAATTGACTTTAGATCAAGTGGAAGTTTGTTAGATATGTACCGTAGAAGCTAGATTGGCTAACACTTGTAATACACTTCTAAGGGCAATTATATAATTTTGACTATAAATTAATAAAAAAATTATTTTCTATCACAGTGTGTATTTAAAGTGTCTATGATACATCCTTTGAGTAAATAATAATGATAATTCATATTTTCAAGAGTTGAAAATTTAAGACATGAATTCTCATAATTAACTCATAAATTTCTCCTAACCATAGGACCATCACGAGGATGGTGATCAATTCGGAAGGTTGGTGTACGATCTTTTTCTTAGGATAGATGAATCTTGAGTCTATGGTGAGGAGACACCGGAGCGAGAATACAGGTACTCGTTAGAGAATGTTGGCACTGAGCGTGACCACCTCGAGCAATCATGAGGAAGTCTACCTTCTCATCATTGACTGGCTCGATGCTGCAATGGTGTGTCTAGTTCTTTGATTTGAGGTGCATCGTTAATTTACCTTGAGGGTGTTATATAGTTTGACTATACCATAACTCGATCTCCTAGCCATTTGGAATCCTAAGGTATATATTGGCTATAGCATGTTCATTGTAGAAATTGGATTGCACCAATAAGGGATCTATCTACCTCGGTAGATGAGGAGTAGCCCTATGATGATCATCAAATTGAGTCCATAAGCCCATGACCATGGTAGTGTGAAGATGATAGAAAAAGTTTCTATTAGGATTTTACATAGGACTCAAATCGAATGGTTAACTCATATGACGGATATTGGGTTTGACAAGTTCACCTCAATCCTAATCCTGTTGGGGCTCAAGATAGAAGAACCCAATCATGCTGGTAGCTATATCGAGAGGTTCGCTTTCGACTTTGATGGATTGCTACCATATACTGCTAGGTATCATTGGTGGATTTTGGGAGTAATTAGAATGATCTTGATTATCAATCATTCTAATTATGTGAATCAAAAATGTTCTGATCCATTGAATGATGTTTTGATGATGTGGATGATGGAGATCGTGATATATCTCATTACCATATGGAACTGAACCTAACTGGATCATACAAATAAAGATTTGGGTCTGGAAGTGATCAATCGAGCTAACCCAGTTTGATTGATTTGGATTAGATCTAATTAGGTTCAAGAAAATCATGCAAGCACATGATTGAGCCTAATATTCTCCTTTTATAATCTTTTTTGTTCATCTCGATTAAGCCAAATTGGATTTGACTTATCTAAGAACCTTGAGAAGGTTTCTCTTAGTCTGACTAGAGCTTGTCCAACTAAGAAAAGAGTTATCTTAATTTATCAGATGAATAAAGATAACACCTGGTAATTCCTATCACCTGCCATTTTCTATTTCAGACATTGGTCAACTATTGACCCGATAACCTTGGACTGAAGGCCACTTGTCATATGGTTATTGGGGAGCACCTGAGGCATGTCCCCCTACTAATTGTGTACCTAGAGTGGGTGCACATTCAGCTTGGGCATGCACCCAAGACACCAAGAGTGGGTGAGCATTCAGCTTGGGCGTGTGCCCAAGAGATAAGAGGCTGGAGTCGCATACAAATGGGACTCTAGGATTACTTGATAGCCTTAAACACTTAGGTGCCAAACTCACTGGGTTTATCCAGTGTTGGTGCCAACTTAGGAGGATTCTAAGGGGCACTAATCTAATATGATCAGATGACATCACCCCACTAATTAGATTTAGATCTAATTGAATAAAGGCCTTTGATTGACCGAGGTGATGAGGCACTGCATGGCATAGCAGGATCTATTTAAACCCTATCTATGCCTAGGGTTCATTTTGCGGTGCCCATCCACCATGCCTCAAGGCTGCCCCTCATCCCCTCCATGCCATCCTCTGATCCCCTCTCTCCCCTCTCCATGCCCAAGGGGTTGGGTGCAAATCCAGCAAAAGTCTAGGGAGCATTGGTGCCTAGATTAGGAAGAAGACATCATAATTTCGAGAGATGACTGCTACTTCAAAAAGAGTTATAGAAATCTTTTAGATTAGATCTAGATCTAATCTTTAGAGTCTTGATTTAGAAGGAGAAGACCTTTAGATCCTGCTTGAGTGGACTTCGGTAGAGGTCAGGCACGTGCATGGCTCGATCCAGAACCTCGGGAGCGTCAGGATCATCATCAGGATATTCGGATTACCCTAATCAAGTAATAATGGTTGTTTTCTTATTTAGATTTAATTTTTGTTTTTTATATTAGATCATCATGATCAGATCTAAGAACTCTTAGATCTGATTAGATCATTTTAAAATTTTTTAGATAAATCCGCCCCAGATCAAATCAGATCTGGATGATCCTATGGCTAAAAATAGATATTTTTCTTTATTTTCTTTATGCAGATTTGGCCACTTTCCTATCGCTTCGATCATTATTGGACAATGATAAGTTTGTCGGACCCAACTTTGATAGCTGGTACCAAAGGTTGAAGATAGTCCTGGAGTATGAACGGATCCTGTACGTGTTGATGGATCTTGCACCTGAGGAGCCAACTGCCAATACACATGGAATAGTCAAAGATACTTATCAGAAGTGGCTCAATGATCGAACCATGGTGCACTGTATTATGCTAGTTGCCATGAGTGATAAGTTCAGTTATAGATTTGAGATGGCTTAGCCAAAAAATATGATTCAAGTATTGGAGGATTCTTTTAGCACACCCAATGACGTTGAAAGGTATAAGACTAGTTGTGCCATCTTCAATACTAGGATGCAAGATGGAGCCTCTGTCATTGATCATGTACTATACATGATTGAACTAATAGAGTGATTGAGCAAGCTCAGCTTTCTCTTGCATAAACAACTTGGGAAAGATGCAATACTAAACTCGATGCCCAAGTCCTATCTCCCATTCCTCACTTATTTCAGAATGACAAAGCTTGAAGTAGACTGCCACGAGTTACTGAGGTTGCTTCAGAACTTTGAGAAGGATCACCAACTCCACAAGGAGTTGGTGAACTTAGTGGGAGGTTCATCTTTTGGTTCTTGATCCATTAGGAAAGAAAAAAAGAATAAGAAGACAAAGGGCAAGAAGGTGCAATTTCAGGCTGGGACATCTATGCAGGGCTAGACCAGAAAAATCACGCTCGATAAGAGTCAAGTTGAATGCTTTTTTTATAAGAAGCGAGGGCACTGGAAGAGGAACTATCCTCAATACGTTGTCTTCTTGGATCCAAATAGGTAGAGAAAGAAGCAAGCAGTTGCTGGGCAAGAAATTTATATGACAACTCCTTGCAATTTTTCTATTTATGATTATACTGATTGAATTTTGGATATCGATAGCTCTTACCATATTTGCAATTCATTGTAGGGGTTGTAAGTTAGTAGGAGATTCAAGCAAGATGAGAGATTTCTGAACGTTGGAGATGGAAGACCAGTTCTAATTCTAGATTTAGGAATCCTGAAACTTATATTTGAGTCCCATACTATTGTTCTTGATGATTGTCATTTCTATCCAAGTTTCTTTTTAAATATTATTTCTATAGGCCTTCTGGCTAAAAATAATTATAAAATTTTAATAAAAAAATAGTTTTGTAATATCATTATGAATTATGTTGTTATTTTCTCTAGATATTTGAATAATGGTGCGTATATATTATCACAATCTGTTAACATAGTCTATTCAACTAGCAAGCATCCTATATTAGATAGTGTGTCAGAATCTACTTATGGCACCATAGGCTAGGTCATATAAATAAGAATAGAATAAGCAGGTTGACTCAAGAGAGAATCCTCGAAGTCAGTGATTGTGAATTACTTCCAACTTGTGAGTCCTATCTTCTTCGTAAAATGACTAAGTCACCTTTTACTAAAAAAGATGAGAGTGCTAATGAGCTCTTAGGTCAATACATACCGATGTATATGGACTATTGGGGATAAACCCATTCTCGCCGAAGTTCGGCTAAATGTTCAGTCTTAGAGTGATTTTGGATGAGCTTCTATGCTTTATTATACCTGGTGGACCCCCTGCAGTCAAAGCGGCCAAACTCCTCATCTCCAAGCGGTCGGCCCTCCTATGTTCAAACTTCATTTGGATGAATTTGAACAGTGGAAGTAGTTGCATAGGCAGCAAATAGTCTGACCTGACCAGCTTGGAAACTGATTGAACTTCTCCAGCAAACTCCTACCAAACTTCTCTAGCAAACTCCTTCCGAACTTCTCCAATAGTCGAACTCCTTCCGAACTTCTCCAGCAAACTCCTTTCAAACTTCTCCAGTAGTCAAACTCCTTCCAGACTCCTCTAGCAGTCGAACTCCTTCCAGACTCCTCCAATGGCCGAACTCCTTTCGGGTGAAATCCCACAGTCACCTAAGAAGGTCTCCACACAAACCCAGCTCCACACGGCATGAATCAACTCACCCACAGACCACTTAAGAGGAGTCCAAGCTCTCCTAGAATTGACGTAACTCAAAGATTCATCGCCAACTAACACCTACTCCTTCGAACTTCGACTATAAAATCTCAACAGACTGGCACATCATGACAACAGACACAACCCTCCGTAACAAACTCCATATGGCCTCGAATGATCCACTACCAGACGGTTACGACGGTCACTATCAGTTTGTTATAGGCTCCGCCTATATAACAGACCCTCCAGATATACTTTCTTCTCCAAACTGTCATCTTCTACTTAAAACTCTTCAATAAATCTCTCTGAGCACTCTATTTCTATTGGCCGAAAGAGCTAACTTGATCGTTGGAGGGTCTTGCCGGAGCCACCACCCTCGACTTCAAACGAGACTTATTTTGTAGGTCACTGACGGAGACCTCATCTTCTCTGACTCCAACTTCAAATTCGGCGTTAAGCAGATTTTGCACCAATAGAATTGATGCTAGAAGGAGGGCCACTGAACCTCCATTTATGATGTTCTCTTGTTCTTAAAGGAGTGCTCAATAGAGAATTCTCTTCTTCTTCTCCAAAGTCATCCTCCTCGAAAATGATGCCTTCCAGTAAAACTTCTATCCGATGGTTGATGGCCTCCATGGCCAAATCCCATCCAGATCTACCCACCTCTATTTCATCTCCGGTGACTCAAGCTCCACCTGCAGCAACAGTGGATGTGGAGTAGTTCAACCTGCTAGTGCAGCATATTCGTAGGCTCACGAAAGCAGTGCAGGCCATGTAGCAGTAGCAGCCTTCGGTGTCAATTTAGTCAAAACAGGCTTCTCCAAAATCTCATGATCCAATTTGGGGGTGGTCGACTTAGGCTAGTTGGTCGGTAACCTTCAAAAAGGAGAAGCAGAGGGTTGAGAGCCCCAGCTCTAATCATGAATCTACCCCTAAGGGGACTTTGCCCCTATTCAGTCAAAAAATCTTGGAGATCCACGATCGAGAGGATCTAGATCGAAAACTATAAGAGATGAATGGATGGATCGAAGAACTCAACCATGCACCCCCTCCCATAGTAACGATATCTATACCGATCCTCCTTTCTCTCATCACATCATGTAGGAACCGATTTCGTCAAACTTCAAGCTCTCCCAATTCAAGAGCTACGATGGAACCTCCAATCCAATTGACCATCTGAAGGCCTTTTGGATAATGATGCTGCTCCATAGCGTATCTGACGCCATCCTATGCCGAGCTTTTCCATCTACTTTGAAATAGGCTGTCAGGAATTGGTACTCGATTCTCAAGTTGAATACCATTTTCTCTTTTGATCAAATGAGCCATCAGTCTGCAGCTTATTTTTTTAGCAGTCGACGTTTTAGATGAGACTCGGAATCCCTCATCAACATCAAGCAGCAAGAGAGAGAATACATCCAAGCTTATGTCAACCGCTTCAATGCAGCTGCTCTAAAAGTTCAAAATCTGAACCAGTCTATTGCTATGGCCGCACTAAAAGACGGCCTTCAGAAGAACAATCTACAATTTTTTCTGGAGAAGAAGTATCCTAGGAATTTTATGGATATGCTAGCTCGGACCGAAGGATATGCTCGAGCGAAAGAGACATTGAAGGCCAAGGATAATGAATTCACTAGAGAGCGGCAAATTGGCAAGCCAGGTGGGCCCGCTGAGGAAGAAAAGTTGAGTGAAGCTTGACCGCGCTCCCGAACTCTCCTGAGTGCAAGCGAGCCCAAACTTTTTCTTAGGCTCGAAAGCAAGGAAGCCCAGATAGAAGGGCACGATGGTGCTCCACCCTCTGAAGGTTCCATAACTATGCCTCCCTTAATGCTCCAAAAATGCAAGTACTGATGGAGATTAAGGAGCAGCTGCCAAGATCAGAAAGGATGCGCCTCACCCCGACAAGCGCAATCCTGACAAGTATTGTCTCTATCATCATGGCAATGGTTATGATACTGAAGAGTGTATCTCCAAGATAAGATCGAGGAGCTCATCAGATGGGATAGACTCAATCGATTCCTGCAACATCAATCTGAATGGTGGGAAGATCGGTCGAGGGCACTACCATAGCTAGAACCACCAAGAAGGAAGGAGTAGGAGCCAGATTGACCACCCCTCGGCATCATCAACACCATCTTTGGGGGCTTTCAGTGAGGGGAGGCTAGCGGATCAGCAGAGCTTGAGAAGAGATGGAGAATTGAGAAGCCCATTGCTTTCACCAACGAAGATGCCCAAGGAGTTCAATTTCTGCATAATGACATAGTTGTAATCTCTTTAAACATTGCTGACTATGATGTGTGTCATATTCTTATAGATAATGAAAGTTCTGCTGATATTTTATTTTATGGTGCTTTCTCAAAAATATCTTTACCTAATAATCATTTGGGACCTATAAACTCTTCATTGGTAGGCTTCATTGGCGATGCCATGCCAGTTGAGGGCATGATAACTCTGATTGTGGCTGTAGGACAACGCCCGAGGTTGATCAGAGCGCAGGTCAATTTTTTAGTCATAAAAGCTCCATCTACTTACAATGCTATTCTTGGTCGACCTAGTTTGAACACACTCCGAGTTATGGTATCAACCTATTACTTAAAGGTGAAGTTCCTAATGAGCTACGAAATTGGAGAGATTAGGGGAGACCAGGCATTGGCAAGGCACTGTTACTTTATTACCTTACAGAAAAATATCCAGCCTGACCTTTGTCCTATTGATAGGCTGGATGTCTGCGATGACCTTACGGAGGAGCGGGGCGAGCCTATGGAAGATCTTGTAGGCATGTCCTTAGATGATGAAAATGTAGAGCATACTATGTAGATCGGCTCCAACTTGGGGAGCGAGGTTCGAGAACAACTCATCACCTTTCTTCGAAAGAATGCGGACGTCTTTGCTTGGGTCCCAACAGATATGCCAAGGATCAATGCTGAAGTTATGGAACATCGGCTGGCTACTGATCCCAAGTGTCAGCTGGTAAAAGAGAAGATGCGCAGCCATGCTCTGAAAAGATAGAAAGCAATTACGGAAGAAGTCGACAAGCTCCTCAAGGCTGGATTGATCCAAAAAGTTAACTATCCAAGCTAGGTCTTAAATGTGGTACTTGTTAAAAAGGCAAACGGCAAGTGAAGGATATGTATAGACTTCAAAAAGCTGAACAAAGCTTGCCCAAAAGATAGCTACCCCCTACCTAGGATTGATCAACTGATGGATGCAATCTCGGGCCACGAGCTCCTCACCTTTATGGATGTCTTTTTCAGCTACAACCAAATCTGGATGGTACCAAAGGATAAGGAGAAAACTGCTTTTGTTATTGACTATGGTCTTTACTGTTACAGAGTTATGCCTTTTGGACTAAAAAATGCAGGGGCAACGTACCAATGCCTAATCAACAAAATCTTCAAGGAGCAGATCAGTCGCAACATAGAGGTGTATGTGGGCGATATGCTCATCAAAAGTTGAGCTTCAATAAACCACATCGCTGACCTCGAAGAGACCTTCTGTGCTCCTAAGAAGTATAAGATGAAGCTGAGTCTGACCAAGTACACCTTCAAAGTGATCTTAAAAAAGTTTTTAGGATTCATGGTATCGAGGTTCGAGATTGAAGCAAATCCAGAGAAAATTTGAGTTATTCAAGAAATGATTGCTTCAAAAATAATTAAAGAAGTTTAACACCTGACTAAAAAAGTGGCTTTTCTAAATCATTTTGTCTCAAGATTGGCCGAGCGATGCATGCCCTTCTTTCAAGCTCTCAAGCAGCCAAAGAACTTCTACTAGATGATAGAATGCCAAAAGGCATTCGAGGAGCTTAAAAACTATCTCGACTCACTCTCATTACTGGTAAAAACTGAGCTCAAAGAAGAATTATTCTTGTACCTAGCAGTCTCCCCAGTAGCCCTAGTGGCAGTCTTGGTCAAGGAGAAAATGAAAGTGTAGTGGTCGGTCTACTACATTAGCCGAGTCCTGAGGGATGCAGAGACCAGGTACTCTAAATTAGAAAAATTAACTTATGCTCTTTTGATGACTGCTAGGAGACTCCGACCTTACTTTTAGGGGCACTCCATAATGCTTCTCATGGATCAGCCAATTAAGGTAGTCCTTCATCAAACGGATGCCTCCGGAAGAATCGCAAAATGGATGATTGAGCTTACAAAATTTGACATCAACTATTGATCTCAGCCATCGATCAAAGCCTAAATATTAGCAAATTTTATAGTGGAATGCACCATCCTAGATGAAGCCAAACTTGAACAGGATGAGACCAGTGTTCCGTGGTTACAGACGAGCTCCCCTGAAGAGAGGGCCGACCTTCCTAAAGATTTTTGGGCCCTATATGTGGATGGCTCGTCCAATGCTTTTGAAGTGGGCACAGGGTTGATCCTGGTTAATCCAGAAGGTGTCATCATCGAATATATGCCGTGCTTTGAATTCCTAGCAACTAATAATGGGGTCGAATATGAAGCTTTGATCGCTGGGTTAAAAATAATAAAAGAGTTAGAAGCAGACCGGCTCCAAGTCTATAGTAATTTCTAGCTGGTGGTTGGATAGGTCAGTGGTAGTTATGAAGCTCGGAAGAAAAGCATGATAAAATATCTTAAGAAAGTAAAAATCTTGACTCTGATCTTCAGCAGTTTTGACATTCAACAGATTTTGAGGGCAGAAAACTCTAGAACCGACCTTCTATCCAAATTGGCTATCATAGCCCTAGCCAAACTGCCCAAAAAAGTATTTTTTGAAATCCTAAAGTGCCCAAGTTCAGAGGAGTCGCAGCCTATTATGCAAGTTGAGCGCGAACCGAGCTGGATCGACCCGCTAGTTGCCTACCTCAAGGACGGAGCTCTCCCTCACGATCCGAAAGAAGCTCGGAAGCTTAGAAATTAGGCTTTTTGGTATGTTTTGTATGAAGGAAAGCTGTATAAAAGATCATATTCTCTACCACTCTTGAGATGTCTCCAACCTTCAGAGGCCGACTTCACATTATGAAAACTGCACGAGGGAATTTGCTGAAGTCATGTTGGAGCCAGATCCTTATCATAAAGACTACTTCGGTAGAGGTACTATTGGCCGACATTGTACCATGATTCCATAGAGTATGTCAAAAAATGTGATCACTGTCAGAGAAATGCAAACATACAAAGACAATCGACCTCCGAGCTTACTCCACTAAGTGCACCGTGGCCATTTATGTAGTGGGGAATGGATATACTTGGCCTCTTTCCAATGACATTTGGGCAATGGAAGTTCCTTCTAGTTGCAATCGACTACTTCACCAAATGGATCGAGGTTGAACCACTGGCAAAAATTTTTGAAGCAAAGGTGCGGAACTTCATCTAAAAGTCAATCGTCTGTCAGTTCGGTTTGCCCCAAACTCTCATAATTGATAATGGGCGACAGTTTATTAGGACAAGATTTGTCAAATTCTATGAAGATCTGAATATCTTCCACCATTTTACATCAGTCGCCCATCCACAAGCAAATGGAGAAGTCAAAGTGATAAATAGAACTCTGCTACAAGGTATCAAAGCAAGACTTGAAAGAGAGAAGGAGACTTGGATAGATGAACTCTATCATGTGCTCTGGGCATACCAAACTATCCATAGATTGCCAACTGGGAAGACCCCATTTGTCTTGGCTTTTGGAATGAAAGCGGTCATTCCAATAGAACTTAAACTTCTATTAGCACGAGTCATGGAATTCAATGAGTAGAAAAACTCATCGAACCTCAGGGCTAACCTCGACTTGTTAGAAGAAAAATGGAAGAAAACCCAAGTTTGGATGATAGCCTATAAGCAAAAAGTAGCTCGCTACTATAATTCAAAAGTCAAAGGCAAGATATTCAAAGTGAAGAACTTGGTACTTCAGAGAGTGGCTGTCTCACAGCCCCAGATTCAAGAAAAGCTTGCTCTGAATTGGAAAGGTCCGTATGAAATAGAGGAGGTTATCCGATCCAAAACTTATCACTTAAAGAAGCTTGGAGGAACAACTCTCCCATGACCTTGGAATTCAAAAAATTTAAGAATGTACTACCAGTAACTTTTCTTCAATAAAACTTTTCTATTTTAACATCACTACTTCTTGGTGCAAAAATCATGTAATAACTAATAAATCTCTGAAGCAACCTAAAGTAGCCCGTTAGGAACAGGAGAAGAACCTCATCCTAGCATGAGCAAAGTCGAAGGCCTCGTTGAACTAAGACGAGATGAGAGAAGAGGCCCTATCAATGGTCCTAACATGCCCCTACAACCCATTAGGAATAAGAGGAGAACCTCATTCTAACATGAGCAAAGTTGAAGACCTCATTGAACTAAGATGGGATGAGGGGAGAGGCCCTATCAATGGTCCTAACGTGCCCCTAAAGTCCATTAGAAATTGGAGGAGAACCTCATCCTAACATGAGCAAAGTTGAAGACCTCATCAATTTAAGATGGAATGGAGGGAGAGGCTCTGTCAATGGCCCAAATGTGCCCCCATAAGCCACGTTAGGAATGTGTGAAGAACCTTATCCTAACGTGAGCAAAAGCCAAGACATCATTGACAAAAGATGAGAGGAAAGAAGAATCCCTGTCGATAATCCTTACACATGTTCCTTCTACGACTATCTGACTACGTCAAATGCAAAAAGTTGAATCCCATCTTAGTTCGTAGAACAGACCCCAACTCGGCATCCCCAACGAGCATCTCATTAAAATACAATGCAAAGAAAAGCAAAGTAAAGAAAATGAAGCTACCAATGAGCATTGAATTAGTGTAAGGCAAAAATAGCAAAGAAAGGTATAATTTCATTGCGTATATATTGAGTATGTTACAAATAGGGCAAAGGTCAATAAAATCGATCATACACAAAAAAAAAGAAAGAAAGTAAAGTCCTAAGGTGGATCGGATTCTTCAGACTTCAGGCTATCGGCCCCAGCCATCACCAAGGCCTCCTTCAATCTAAAGATCTCCTCCTCCAATTTCTTCTTCTTATATAGACCTTCAATGTATATTCTATTGGTGTGCTCAAATTTGGCCTCGAGCTCTCGCCACTATTTTCTTAGATCTTCGGATTTAGCTTCAGCATCCTTGACAACTTGACACTCATAGGTCAACTAGAGCTTCAACTATTGGATTTTGGCCTTCTCCATCCCGACAGCTTCTAAGAACTCACCGACGCTCCTCCTCAGAAAGGCAATTTCTTCTAACTCACTGCTTGAACCAGCTTGCCGACTGCTATACAACTTCCTCTAAAAGTAGCTCGCCTCATCTCTGACAGCCTTCAGCTCATCTTCAAGCCTGGACATCTTCCCTACCCAAGTTATCCGATAGCTATTATGCTAGTCCTCAACATCCTACTGCTGCTTCTGAAGCTAGGAGAACTTTTTTGATCAGTCCCAATCATACCGGACTTTATCGGTGGAGCACGGTGAACTCCCTTTTGAAAGATGGATCTTTTTCTTTGCTTTTTTAAGATCAACTTCAAGGGAGACGATCTTCGCTGTTAGCACCCAAGACTTATCTTTTGCGTTCTTCCAGAGTTCGGCAAGCTCTCTCTCGAAGCTCCTCTTTTGAATGCTAAAACTCGTGGAGTCCTTCATGTGCAAGTTTCAAAGGTGAGTGACCTCTTTGGTCGCCTCTGAAGCATTCTTCCGTGAAGCTTGAAGGTTGTCATTCATCTTCTTCAATTTCTTTTTCAAATGATGGATTTTTTTCTTCAAGCTCTTTATTAAAGGCTTCAGTGGGACCCCCTGAGGTAAGGAGTCGGCATCAATTAGAGACGATGGGTTATAACCCTAATTGAGGGGAGGACTCTGGATAACATATGGCACAACACTAATGAGAAGAGAGGTATAGACAAAAGTAAATTTGCTTTCATTTAACTTAAAACTTCTCAGGTACAAAGTAAGACAAAAAGAGAAAAAAGAAAAGATACAACTACTTAAGGATTTCAACCTCGAGAGGGATGATGGCAGATGAAGTCGGAGCGCTCTCGACTGCCTCGGGTCCCTGAGCAGGCTCGGATGCCTCTATAACTGCTTCGGTAGAGGAAAGATCGGCCCTAGTGTTGGATGGTCCCGCTTCTTCGCTGGCCTCCTCCTCCTCTCCTAGGAAGCCGAGATCAAGTTCGAGAAACCTCCAGGCCACTATGCCCACACATAGCTCGAAGCCCTTGATGAACGCCTTTTGGCTAAAGGCAATATTCGGGTCCTTCAATTCAAGAAAGGTCTTGAACTCCTTAATGGCTTGAGCCACTGCCTCCAAAACAGACTTCGCCAATTAGGCCGCTAGATCGATGACCTTGAGCGTAGCCTCTTTCTTCTTCTCTTCCTCCAGAGCCAACGCTGCCTTAAGTTCGGTTAAGATGAACTCCTTTTGAAGTGCACTGTGTAGGCTCACATTTTCTACCATCTTCTCCTCCATGAGGCACTCAGCTTCAATAGCCATCGCTTGAAGATGATTGATCTCAACCTAAAGGTCTTCCTACGATTCATCTTCTTGAGGTGGGCAAGCATGTGGTGGCCCGACTACCATAAATAGATCGCTGTAAGGTGAAGGAAGAAAGGGTGAGATAATGAAAAAGAAGTATGACAAGATGATTACCCTAAGGACAGTCCTGAGAGACTCCCAGACGAACTACCTCTGGTCAAGGTCGGTCAGGCGGTCCACCTCCTCTGGCAGGTCGAACCTATTAGTTAAATCCTGAATGATGTTCGGGTTACTGAATAGGGCCTGATCTTCATTGTTGCTTCGGCCAAGCTCGTCCAGACGCTCCTTGTGAGTATTCATCATGATGGTGGCTTTTTCCTTTCTCCCCTCCTCTTTGCCAGTAGAGGGATTGGGACACAATCCCCGAAGGGAAGATTCACAGACTTAGGGGGAAGAGGTTCCCCCTCTACAACGTCAGCACGGGTGGTCGGGACAACTTCGTCTCCTAGATGGACTTCGGGTGCAATGTCGACGACAGGAGGAGCTATAGAATCAGAGATGCTGACCTTTGCCTATTTTGAGCTCTTGCACAAGGTCTTTCTCTTCCTTTTCTTCTGTGTGTAAAGGCCCTTGGTGAGCTTCTCTACAACATAGGTGTCCATTTCTACAGAAAAGAAAAATCATGGTCAGCCAAGGTATGCATAAAATTTCATAAGAATCCATACATATATATATATCTGCATGCAAGTATACTTGGTACCAGCAGGGTCGAGAGGACTCAGGTCAAAGTTGAATAAGATCTGCTCCCTCAAAAGCTCAGGGAGATCGGGAGCTCGATACGCCTTGAGCCTATTAGAAGACTCGAGGTCGGCACCATCCAAGCTAGAAGCTCAGTGGACGGATTCCCTAAGGAAGCCCTAGGGAGGAAGGTCAAGCAGCAGGGTTGGACAGCAGATGAAGAAGTACTTCTCCTTCCAGTTATGAATGAAAGAAGGAGCGCTTTTCAGCAACCCCTTCTTACCGAACTGAAGGGAGAAGTACCACCAGTTCTTTGCAGAAGGATGGCATTTGAAGGTATAGAAATTTTAGAATAATGAGATAGTCGGCCAAACTTTGACTAGACGGCAGAGGGAAAGGAAGTTGATTATAAATTGAAAAGGGTTTGGCACAACGGAAGCAAGAGAAATGTCTAAAAAAATGAAAGAGGGCAATTACAAAAGGAAAAAATGGAAGTTGGAGTCCAGCTCGCAAGGCCTCCAAATACAAGCAAAACCAATCGGTCGGAGGCGAGTTGGCACAGTCGTCTGACCCAGGGAGTTCGAGTTCAAACTCCAATAGAATTCCATATTGAATCCTAATCAAGGAGAGAATATTCAAAGTAAGAATGGATAGGATGGTGTCTTGAATGAAGGACGGGCGAGACATGTTTCTAGACTCAACCTTGGTTAGGGGTACAGGGTCTAGGGTGGATGGTCCGATCGGACTCCAAGAATCGATGAGTGGAAAGTGTCGGAAGATATTCAGATCAAAATAGAACCCCAAGAAAACCCTCAAAAAATAAGAAAAAATACAATGTAAAAGCTCCAACTAGAGAAACCAAAAAAGCAAGAAGAAAAAGATACTAGAACAATCAAAAATAGATGATAGGAGGCTGACCTAAGTTGACTGAGAGGGGCAAAGAAGCGATGGGCGTGACGATAATCGGGTGGAGAAGCACCGAAAATTAGAGAAGATGCAGGGAAGAACCAGTACTTTCGAGCAGGAAGAAGGTAAAGGGCTCAGGAAAGAAGAAGACTTAGGCAAGAATGAAATTCAGAGAAAGAGGAAGGCCTTAAATAGTCGAGAAGAGGCCCGGGATGGTTATGATTGTAGATCTCCTCCGACCGATCAGTGCGCATCGCATGTCCCACTTAGCATGATAGAAAAGTGGTGATAGGCAAAGCCTTTATTGCATCGTACCTAGGAAGAATTTCGATGGGAAATACGAAGGGTTATCTTTTCAAATTTGCTTCTTGTTTAAAAGATTTTGGCGCCAGCACAAAAGATGCCAAAAACATCTCATCCCAACGGGTGTGAGAAGCTAAAAGAACTTTAGCAGTTGCATTTGTACTCCCTTCCTTCAAATTTTGAACTCGAGAGTAGGAGGACTATTGTAGGGGATAACCCATTCCCGCCGAAGTCTAGCTAAATATTCAATCTCAGAGTGATTTCGGATGAGCTTTTGTGCTTTATTATACCTGGTGGACCCCCTACAGTCAAAGCAGCCGAACTCCTCATCTCCAAGTGGTCAGCCCTCCTATGTTCAAACTTCATTCAGATGAATTTGAATAGCAAAAGCAGTTGCATAGGCAGCAAATGGCCTGGCCTGATCGGCTTGAAAATTGATCGAACTTCTCCAACGAACTCCTTATGAACTTCTCCAGTAAACTCCTTCCAAACTTCTCCAATAGTTGAACTTCTTTCAAATTTCTCCAACGAACTTCTTCCAAACTTCTCCAGTAGTCCAACTCCTTCTCCAGTAGTTGAACTCCTTTCGGACTCCTCCAGGGGTCGAACTCCTTTTGGACTCCTCGAATGGTCAAACTCCTTCTAGACTCCTCCCGACTGAACTTTCCACAGTCACCCAAGAAGGTCTCCGCATGAATCTAGCTCCACACGATATGAATCAACTCACCCACAAACCGCTTAAGAGGAGTCCAAGCTCCTTTGGTATTGATGTAACTCAAAGATTCATCACCAACTGATGTCTACTCCTCCAAACTTTGACTACAAAATTTCAACAGACCGGCACATCATGACAACGGACACAACTCTCCATAACAAATTTCACGTGGTCTCAAACGGTCCACTATCAGGTAGTTATGGTTATCACTATCAGTTTGTTATAGGCTCCGCTTATATAAGAGACCCTCCAAATACGCTTTCTTCTCTAAGCTCTCATCTTCTACTTAAAACTATACTCTAAATCTATCTGAGCACTTCATTTTTGTTGGTCGAATGAGCTGACTTGATCATCGGAGGATCTTGCCAGAGCCACCACCCCCGACTCCGGACGAGACTGAAGGAAAATCCTAATTTTTCAGACCAGGTTCGTTCAGATCAAGAGATATATTTTAAAAAAAAAATTTATTAATCCAGATCAGATCTAAGATATTTCAGATCTAATTATTATTATTTTAGAAGTCAAAATAAAATTAGATAAATTAAATTAGATTTAATTTATCTTGAAGTGGGTAATCCTATAATCCGTTGATGATCCTGTAAGCAGCGGAAGATTCTAGATCAAGCCACACAAGTGCCTGGCCTCTACTAGTATCCACTCAAGCTAGATCTGGAGATCCTCTTCTTCTCTATCAAATCTCCAAAAATCAGATCTGGATCTGATCTGGAGGATCTTCAAAACTCCTTTTGAAGATGAGCAGTCGTCCTTTGCAGCAACGCAGCCTTCGAGCTTTCACTCACCTTTCTCTTGTCTAGATTGCACCAACCAAGGTCAAAACCCTTTTGGATGTGGAGAGGAGAGGGAGAAGATGCTTTGGCATGGAGGAGGAGAGGAGAAAAGGCCTTGGGGCATGGAGATCTAAATTATTTTAGATTCTTCTTTGAGTTGGGCACAGGGTCTTATTTATAGACTAACTATGATCCAACTCCTCTTCTTCCCAACCAATCACAACTCTTTATGAAATTAGATCTAAATCTGATTGGTGGGAACAGAGTCCCCTGGATTCCTCCTTAGAGGATGCCTAAGACCAGTCAAAGTTGGTTCTTAGGAGAACTCTAATTGGATGGAGTCCCTATCCAACAGGGACTCCTGGGTGCCTCCAGCCCTTGGCGTGTGCCCTCTTCCTTGCCAGGTTCTAGCAGTGGGACAGGCCCCCACTAGCTCTCCAATAGGTGCGTGACACATGGACAGAAGTCAAAGTGTCAATGGTCAATATTTGACCAGTCAAAGGTAGACTTTTGACCAAAGTCAAAGAATGAGAAATGGCAGGTGACCAAAAATGGCAGGTAATATCCTACAAAATAAGACAACCTTTTTTGACTTGAACAACCTCTAGTCAGACCATATGAAGGTCTCTGATTGAGATAAACTCCTTTGGCTTAGTCAGGACAACTTATTTGTGATAGCAAAAGAAGAACGTTAGGTTCAATCGAGTGCTAGCACGATTTTCTTGAACCTAATTGAATCTCATTCAGATCAATTGAACTAGATCAGTTCAATTGATGATCACCAGATTCAAACCCTTGTTTGTGCGATCTAGTTAGGTTCAGTTCTATATAGTAATGGGATATGTCATATCTCTATCATTGACATCATCGAAACTCCTTTCGATGGATCAAAACTCTTCTGATTCGAATAGCTAGAATGATCGATCATCTAAATCATTCTAATTGCTCCCAAAATCCACCAGTGACACCTAGCAGTATATGGTGGCAACCCATCAGAGCTGAATGTGAACCTCTTGGTGCAGCTACTTGTGTGATTAAGTTCTTCTATCTTGAGCCCCGATCAGATTAGGGTTAAGGTGAACTCGTCAAACCCTAGTCTCTGTCATATGATGTAATCATTCGATTCAAGTCCGAATGTGAAAATCTAAATAGAAACTCTTTCTATTATTTCACTCTGCCATGGCCATGGACTTCTGGACTTGATTCTCATGATCATCATAGGGCTGCTCCTCTACCACCGAGGTAGATAGATTCCATCTTGATGCTATCCAGTTCCTACAATGAACATGCTATAGCCAACATACACCTCAGGATTCCATATGGCTAGGAGACTGAGTAATGGTGTAGTCAAACTATAACACCCTCAAGGTGAACTACCGATGCACCTCAGGTCAAAGAATCAGACACACCACTGCAGCATCGAGTCAGTCATTGATGAGAAGGTAGACTTCCTAATGACTACTCGAGGTGGTCATGCTCAGTGCCCTCATTCTCTAACGAGTACCTGTACTCTCGCTCCGGTGTCTCCACACCATAGACTCAAGACTCATCTACTAAAGAGAAGTGATTGTACACCAACCTTCCGGATCAATCACCATCCTCGTGATGATCCTATGGTCGGGAGCATTTTATGAGTTAATAATGATTATTCATGTCTTAAATTTTCAACTCTTGAAAATATGAATTATCATTACCATTAACTCAAAGGATGTATCACAGACACTAAATACACATATGTGATAGAAAATAACTCATTTTATTGATTATAGTCAAAATTATAATTTTGCCCCTAGAAGTGTATTACAAGTGTCAGCCAATTCTGGCTTCTAGGGCACATATATCTAACAATCTCCCACTTGTCCTAAAGCCAATTGGCTACAAGTCTAAGTCCCATCTTCTCAAGGTGGGCTTCGATCTTCTGCTGGCCCAACGGCTTTGTAAGTGGGTCTGCCACATTATCTATGGAGTTGACTCTCTTGACCTCGACATAATCCTTCTCAAGGTAATCATGGATGAGGTGGTATCGCCGCTCAATGTGCTTGGATTTTTGGTGAGACCTCGGCTCCTTAGCAAGGGCTATGGCGCCATTGTTGTCGCAGTATAGAGGAATGGCATCTGATGGCATTACTCCAATTTCTGCAGCAAACTTCTTATACCAGAATGCTTCCTTCGCAGCCTCTGATGCAGCGATATATTCTGCTTCCATGGTGGAATCTGCTATCACCGTTTGCTTGAAACTCTTCCAGCTGACAGCACCACCATTGCACACAAACAGACTTCCAGATGTCGACTTTCGATCATCTATATCGGACATGAAATCCGAGTCTGTGTATCCCTGGACTTGGAGTTCTCCATTACCAAAGACCAACATCATATCCTTAGTTCTTCTCAAGTACTTAAGGATACATTTCACAGAAGTCCAGTGTTCTTCACCTGGATTTGACTGATATCTGCTTGTGACACTCACAGCATGGGCTATATCAGGTCGTGTACATAGCATGGCATACATGAGGCTCCCTATTGCAGAAGCATAAGGGATCTTGCTCATGCGTTCTATTTCCTCAGGTGTGCTAGGGCACATCTTCTTGGAAAGATGAATACCATGTCTGAAGGGTATTAATCCCCTCTTAGAGTTTTCCATACTAAACCTCTTTAGTACTTTCTCTATGTACATCTTCTGTGAAAGTCCTAGCATCCTATTCGGTCTATCCCTATAGACCTTAATTCCTAGAATAAAGGATGCTTCACCTAGGTCTTTCATGGAGAATTCCTTGGACAACCATAATTTGACTGTTGTCAACATGGGAATATCATTCCCAATAAGGAGGATGTCATCCACGTACAATACGAGGAAGACAACAGCGCTCCCACTGACCCTTTTTGAAAACACATGGTTCCTCTTCATTTTTGATGAAACCAAACATTTTGATCACATCATTGAAACGAGTGTTCCAGCTCCGAGATGCTTGCTTAAGTCCATATATGGACCTTTGCAGCTTGCAAACCTTGTGATCAGTATCACTGGATGTGAAACCTAGCGGCTGTTCCATATAGATATCTTCCTCAAGATATCCATTTAAGAATGCCGTTTTCACGTCCATTTGCCATATTTCATAATCGAAATAGGCTGCAACGGCAAGCAATGTGCGGATGGATTTTAGCATAGCCACTGGGGAAAAGGTATCCTGATAGTCAATGCCTTCGCATTGACTATAACCTTTTGCCACTAGTCTAGCCTTGAATGTCTCCACATTCCCATCTGCACCAATCTTTCTCTTGAAGATCCATTTACACCCAATAGGTACTATACCTTCTGGTGGATCTACCAAGGTCCAGACTTGGTTTGAGTGCATCGAGTCAATTTCTGACTGCATTGCCTCTAGCCATTTCTCGGAGTCGATATCTGATATCGCCTCGTTGTAGGTTTTGGGATCATCACCATGAGCACCATTACCTATGAGGAACATTTTCTCTACTTCCTCTGAAATAATACCTAAGTATCTTTCAGGGGGACGGGAAAACTCTTTCCGATCTACGAGGTGGAGGAGGTAGTGTTCTTATTGGCTCAACCTGATTTGGTTCCAATTGGTCCTTAGCTCGTTGTACTTGTGAGACTTTCTCATCAAGCTTAATCTGCTTTCCAATGCCGCTATCTTGAATAAACTATTTTTCAAGAAAGATGGCATGTCGACTCACAATCACATTGTGGTCTTCTGGAATGTAGAAATAGTATCCTAATGACTCTTTAGGATATCCTATGAATCGAGCTCTAAAGGACCTAAACTCTAACTTGTCCGCTTGTTGTCTTTTGACATGAGCCGGACAACCCCAAATTCTGAGATGACTCAGACTTGGTTTCTTACCGTGCCATATCTCATACGGTGTGGTAGGAACGGTTTTAGAGGGAACCCTATTCAGTAGATAAATTGAAGTTAACAATGAAGTGTCCCCAAAGAAAATCAGGGAGGTCTGTGAAGCTCATCATGGATCGAACCATATCCAATAGAGTCCGATTTCTCCATTCTGAAACCCCGTTGAGTTGAGGTGTTCCTGGTGGAGTCCATTGAGAGACTATGCCATTTTTCCTTAAGATAGTCTAGGAATTCCTCGGCTAAGGTATTCACCTCCTCGATCTGATCGAAGAACCTTAATGGGTTTTTCAGTTTGTTTTTCTACTTCATGTCTGAATTCTTTGAACTTTTCAAAAGCTTCAGACTTGTGTCTCATAAGATACACATACCCATACCTAGACAGATCATCGGTAAAGGTAATGAAGTAGACAAAATTGCCTCTAGCCGGCACATCAAATGGGCCGCACACATCAGTATGTACTAGGGCAAGGAGATCTGTGGCCCTCTCCCATGTCCAACAAAAGGGAGTTTAGTCATTTTGCCTTGAAGACAAGATTCACAAGTTGGATATGACTCAAAAGTCAATGGACTCAATAGCCCATTTTTCTCCAATTTGTTGATCCTATCTTCTGCTATATGACCTAATCTCAGGTGCCATAGATATCTGTCGTTTGGACTATCCCTAGGTCGTTTGGCATTCACGTTTTGCTCGATAGTTAGAACAGGTACATCAATATGTAGCTGATAAAGACCATTAATAAGGAAACCATTTGCAATTTTATTTCTTTCATAAAGAATGTTACAATGGTCCTTAAAGAAGGTGATCACATAAGCCTTCTTGTGCTAAGCATGAAACAGAAATCAAATTCCTGCTAGCTGCAGGCACATAATAACAGTCTTTCAAAACTAAGTCTAAACCAGATGGTAATCGAAGAGGGTATGTTCCCACGGCTACTGCAGCAACTCTTGCTCCATTACCGATGCGTAGGATCATGTCTCCATCCCTCAGCCTCCTGCTATCCTCAAGACCCTGCATATGGAAGTGCACAGATGAGCACTAGAACCAGAGTCAAGCACCCAACTGGATGCAGAAGAAACCGTAAGGTTAGACTCAATAACGAGCATACCTCCAGAAGGACCTTCCTTCTTGTTCTTCAGGGTGGCCAGGTAAGTAGGGCAGTTCCGCTTCCAATGGCCGTCGCTGTTGCAATGGAAACACTTTCCTTTGCCATCGGACCTTTTTCTTCGGTTCTGCCTTCTTCTTCTTTGATCCTTCCACCTTTTGCTTTTTCACAGACTTCTTTTTCTTTCCATAAGACTTTCTTTTGGAAGAAGTCCGTTCCATAGCAAGAACTGAGCCTTTAGAACCTTTCATAGAAAGCTCAGCGGTAACCAGCATATTCATTAATTCGGCCAAGGAATTTTGAAGTTTATGCATGTGGTAATTCATGATGAATTGCCCATATGCATCAGTCAAGGATTGCAGAATAATATCGTTCTGCAGGTCCAAGTCCTAACTTCACACCGAGCTTCTCAAGCTCTTCCATGTCCTTGATCATTGTCAGACAGTGATCTTGGACTGACTGCCCATCACGCATCTTAGCCTTAAAAAGTCATTTCGTGACTTGATATTTGGCTGCGCGACTCTGTTCACCAAACATCTCCTGCAGGTGAGCCAACATTTGGCGAGCAGTCCCGATATCTTCATGTTGGCGCTGGAGCTCATCAGACATCGAGCCCAACATGTAATATCTGGCCTTATTATCTTCGTCTATCCATTTTTCCAGAGACGCTCTCTGTTCAATGGATGGACGGGCTGGTAAGGTGGGAGGGTCCTGGTCCAAAACATGGGTTAACTTCTCTGAACCCAAAACTAATTTTGTAGTTCCTGAGCCAATCTTTATAATTGGGTCCAGTCAGTCTATGTGTGTCCAGGATACGTGCCAATGGGTTGGACGCAGACATTTTCCTGTAGAGAGTCAAAGATTCTAGTTAGATACTGTAATTTTGACTTGACCAATTTATTTAGGGATTTTATTTTTAAACAAATTAGCTCCCACTATTTTCTCGGATCCCTACACTCCCTCTGTAGAGATGCGAAAATCTCCACGATTAATGATTTCTAGTGGGTGGTGCGGTCTCACCAACTGACTCATCACCTCACCTAACAGTTATTGGTGATGGGTTAGCCAATGAGTGAACAACTCTTGTTCAATGATTCTCTAATCATGGTGCACCCAAACTTGGTCTCTAATTCATGAATCTCACCGTATCCGGAATATTGATCCACTCCTTAGTTAAGTCAGACCCACCATTTGCATAGACTGGGTTCCTAATTGAGTCTCTCACCGTATCCGAAATATTGAGCCCAACTCATCCTCCAGCCCATAGCATCCAATGCCTAATAGACATGGTTGCATCTTCCCGGTGCAACTGAGCCACTGTATCCAGCCGAGAACAATCAACCCCGGGAAGGGCCCGCACATCTACAATGGTGGAAGACCTCAGACTTAATCTTTTCTTAGGGAGAATTGATTCAGGTCTCATTAAACTAGACTTGGTCTTAGTCATAACAATTATGACTAACCTAGTGGCATGGGTTAGCTCGGATTATTGACCACCTCAGATCAGAACTGTGTCAACAGATATGGCCAGGTAAGTGAGACCGGTGGAAGGAATATGCCATTAACTCGTACAAGAACGCATTCAGGTCGAGTAGCTTCCAATTAAAAACCAGTCGGTCGTATGTGCCAAACTTACCTTAGACACCAAATTGTTGAGTCAGAACCAATTGGGTTAGCCTACAATCCAGACTCTAACCTCTGAGCCTAATTAGGTCTTGCTTGATCGTGACTCGATCTTGACCCAGACTTAATCCTATTAGGCTGGTCAATTTAAGCATTGTTGATCCCATCTAACCAACTCTTGATTCGGTTTGATCAACCGCTTAGACCTAATTGAGCTACCCAAGCCCGAACCCAGTATTATGAATATGTCTTAGATCTAAAATTCTCAATTTTAGACCTAATTAATATTTCATAAATCTTAATTCTTAATTAAGTAGGGTTCATAAACAAAATATGCACAATAAATCCTAGGGTTTCAGGATCTAGGGTTTTGCAGAAAGTAAGTTTTGGGTTTCTGATTAAGGACGAACACGCAGCACCCCTACACATCATAAGAACACCCCATCGAATGGAAAGAGAGGGCCTTTAAACCCTTCTTCGTTCTTATGACCGGACGGCCAAGAGGAACGCCTTAATCAGGAACATGCAATACTACAAAATAGTTTTAGATCTATATCATATATCTCATATACAAATTAGATCTAATCATGGCATATTTTGCATACATCTCATGTATCGAATCATGCATGTTTTTTAGATCTAAATTATCTCATAATAATCTAAAAAATTAGATTTAAATTGATCTAATCAAAATAAATTCTAATCTAGACAATTATGTAGAACTATTCTACAACTAGTCTAGACATGCATCAATCATATCTCATATGATATTTAAAATTAAATAATTTTTATTTACTATTTTTTAGATGTTATTATAACACTTATAATATCAAAAAATAGTAAATAAAATAGATCTAAAATATGATTTAATCAGATTAAATCAAAAACATGCAAGACTATTCTATAGAACTATTCTATTTTAGAACTAGTCATGCATATTTTCTAATCTTAGATCCAAATCATTTAATTTTAATTTTTTCTGATTTTAGATCTGATCACATCTCATGTGACATCTAAAATTTATTATTTTCTAATTAAAATAAATTTAAAATTAGATCTAAATAATTTAGAACCTTGGCTCTGATACCAGTTGAAGGGAAAATCCTGATTTCTCGGACCAGGTTCGTTCAGATCTGATCAGATCAAGAGATATATTTCAAAATTTTTTTCTTTGATCTAATCAGATCTAAGATATTTTAGATCTAATTATTATTATTTTAAAAATTAAAATAAAATTAAGATAAATTAAATCAAATTTAATTTACCTGATTTGGGTAATCCTATTACCCTGTTGATGATCCTGTATGCAGCGGAAGGTTCTGGATCTAGCCACGCAAGTGCCTGGCCTCTACCGGTATCCACTCGGGCTGGATCTGGAGATCCTCTTCTTCTCTATCACATCTCTCCAAAAATTAGATCTGGATCTGATCTGGAGGATCTTCAAAACTCCTTTTGAAGATCTTCTTGAAGATTCAAAACTCCTTTTGAAGATCAGCAGTCGTCCTTTGCAGCAGCGCAGCCTTCTAGCTTTCATCGCCTTTCTCTTGATCTAGATCGCACCAACCAAGGTCCAAAACACTCCTTTTGGACGTGGAGAGGAAAGGGAGAAGAGGTTTGGCATGGAGGAGGAAGGAGAGAAGGCCTTGGGGCGTGGAGATCTCAATTAATTCAGATTCCTTTTTTGAGTTGGGCGCAGGGTCTTATTTATAGACTAACTGTGATCCAACTCCTCTTCTTCCCAACCAATCACAACTCTTTGTGAAATCAGATCTAAATCTGATTGGTGGAAATAGAGTCCCCTGGATTCCTCCTTAGAGGGTGCCTAAGACCAGTCAAAGTTGGTTCTTAGGAGAACTCTAATTGGAATCCAAAAAGGAGATGGAGTCCCTGTCCAACAAGGGACTCCTAGGCGCCTCCAGCTTGGGCACACGCCAAGGGTGGCGTGCGCCCTTCTCCTTGCCAGGTTCTGGCAGGGGGACAAGGCCCCCACCAGCTCTCCAATAGGTGCATGACATGTGGTCAAGAAGTCAAAGTGTCAATGGTCAACATTTGACCAGTCAAAGGTAGACTTTTGACCAAAGTCAAAGAACAAGAAATGGCAGGTGACCAAAAATGGCAGGTAATGTCTTACAAAATAAGACAACCTTTTCTGACTTGGACAACCTCCAGTCAGACCATATGAAGGCCTCTGATTGAGCACAAACTCCTTTGGCTCAGTCAGGACAACTTATTTATGATAGTAAAAGAAGAACGTTAGGTTCAATCGAGTGCTAGCACGATTTTCTTGAACCTAATTGAATCTCATTCAGATCAATTGAACTAGATCAGTTCAATTGATGATCACCAGATTCAAACCCTTGTTTGTGTGACCCAGTTAGGTTCAGTTCTGTATGGTAATGGGATATGTCATGATCTCTATCATCGACATCATCGAAACTCCTTTCGATGGATCAGAACTCTTTTGATTCGAACAGCTAGAATGATCGATCATCTAAATCATTCTAATTGCTCCCAAAATCCACCAGTGACACCTAGCAGTATATGGTGGCAACCCATCAGAGCTGAATGCGAACCTCTTGGTGCAGCTACCTGTGTGATTAAGTTCTTCTATCTTGAGCCCCGATCAGATTAGGGTTAAGGTGAACTCGTCAAACCCTAGTCTCTGTCATATGATGTAATCATTCGATTCAAGTCCAATGTGAAAATCTAAATAGAAACTCTTTCTATTATTTCACTCTGCCATGGCCATGGACTTCTGGACTTGATTCTCATGATCATCATAGGGCTGCTCCTCTACCACCGAGGTAGATAGATTCCATCTTGATGCTATCCAGTTCCTACAATGAACATGCTATAGCCAACATACACCTCAGGGTTCTATATGGCTAGGAGATCGAGTAATGGTGTAGTCAAACTATAACACCCTCAAGGTGAACTGTCGATGCACCTCAGGTCAAAGAACCAAACACACCACTGCAGCATCGAGTCAGTCATTGACGAGAAGGTAGACTTCCTAATGACTACTCGAGGTGGTCACGCTCAGTGCCCTCGTTCTCTAACGAGTACCTATACTCTCGCTCTTGTGTCTCCACTGAAGGAAAATCCTGATTTTCTGGTGCAGGCTCATTCAGATCTGATCAGATCAAGAGATATATTTCAAAATTTTTTCTCTTGATCCTAATCAGATCTTGATATATTTCAGATCTGATTCTTATTATTTTAATAAAATAAAATTAAAAGATAAATTAAATCAAATTTAATTTACCTGATCTGGGTAATCCTATTATCCTGTTGATGATCCTGTTTGCAGCGGAAGGTTCTAGATCTTAGCCATGCAAAAGCCTGGCCTCTACCGGTATCCACTCGGGTTGGATCTGGAGATCCTCTTCTTCTCTATCACTCCTCCAAAAATTAGATCTGGATCTGATCTGGAGGATCTTCAAAACTCTTTTGAAGATGAGCAGTCGTTCTTTACAGTAGCGCAGCCTTCTTATTTTGATCGTCTTTCTTTGATCTGAATCGCACCAACCAAGGTC
>QRFJ01002326.1:82682-247680 GCA_006176705.1 Cocos nucifera | reverse complement strand
CAAGCTCAAATAGGATAATTAGTTGAGTCTAACATGAGGAGAGAACTAGATCAACTACCGAACCTACTAATTTCAAAGAATCCACCTAATGTCTACCAACCACCTGGACCAAGTTATCAATTTAATGTCTCACTTAAGAATTCCCAATTAGAGAATGCCAAAGTAATTCCTGAACTTAAAAGCTATAGGATTCTTATGGACCCATACCAAGACCAGGTGAGAAAGGCTAGTACTGATGCTAGCCAAAATAAAAATTTAGAGGAACAGGTTAGTACTGAGGCTAACCACCAAAAAGAACCTGAGCCAAGAATTAGTACTGATGCTAGTTCCAGTTTAAATGGGATAGAAATAGGGAGAAAGAGAATAGATGATTTATCCGAAACTTGTAAACCTAAAAGCCTATTTCCTTCAATCCTAGAAGTAGGTTCTTTTTACAAAAATCAAGAGGTATGTAATAAAGAGTCAATGGAGTTATTTAAGCAAGACCACATTAATTTACCTCCAGAATTAAAACTGCCTTTAGTCACCATTCCAGCACCCATTAAATCAAACTTGACTCCTAATATAAAAACTCCATACATGAGTATTTTAGAAAAATAAATAAGAGAAATTCTTAATAAACATGAGTCTGAGAATGGGATCGCAAATTATGTTTTCTTAATTAATAATGAATATATCAATAATGGGATTATAAATCAACTTTTTGAGATTGGCAATCCAAAACCATTGGAATTTGTCAATCCAGTATTTGATACAGGATAGTAAGCTGCGTTGTGTCTGACTGAAGATGGTAAACTTAGCGCTTGTTGGGACGCAACCTAATATTTAGTTTTCTTTAGTTTAATTTATCTTTTTAGTTGATTTTTTTTAGGATAATTTGAATAAGTTGGAGGGAGAGCTTAAATTTTCAAAGACATGTGCTGGACCAAAAATATCCTGAGTCAGGTGTATTCTTTCATGTTCTTTATTACATCATTTATTTTTTTCATTAAGGATAATGTCGATTAAGTTTGGGGTAGAAAAATAATTTTTTTTTAAAATTTTAAGTCCTCAAAAAAGTTAGTATTTAGTATTTAGACACCTGATTATACTTAAGAATCAAATTAAACTAAATATTTTTAAAAAAAAATTGATACACAGATCAGAGAATCTGTGAGATATAGAGAAATCAAGTATTAAAAAAATTTAATAAAGAGTTAAGTCTAGAATATAAAAAGCTTTTTTCTTGGAGCATTTCTAATTATTTCTACTAGCATCAAAGAAAAGTCTACCTTTTATAGGCTTATGTAGGATAACTATACATTTCTTTGTATAAAAATTTATTTTAATAAAATAGTTTTCAAGTAGTTATCATTAAGTAACTAGGCCTCTTTGCCTAAGTAAGCATTGAGTTTCGTATCAAAAGGTGGAAAGGGCAAAGAAGCTCCTTGTAAAGCTAGTCTTAACTCATAGCCTATTTGATTCGAGCTAGTAAGCCCGAGGGGTATTCTATATCTAGTGCTCTAAAGCCAACTAGTTTGGAAGTCATTGGCCCAAGACTTGCTACATGGATCAAACAGAAAGCTTAAGGGGTTAAGACACTCAATAGTGGTACAACGTTAAAAAAAAAAAATATTGATTTTCCACCGAGTAATCGGATCCCGTTGTCTAAGTAAGCAATGATATTTGCATCAAAAAGTGGATAATGTGAAAATAAAAATCAATAAATGAAGGGCAGAAGTAGCAATACACTTGCCTATATGAAAGTTTAGACAAATCAGAGATAAAAGTGGGATAATTTAGAAAAAGTTCTAAAAAATTTAATGTTCTTTACTTAATTTTTCTATTGATAAGTATTAATACCTCAATGATATGTCTCATTTAAGCTCTACTGAATAACAATGGCCATTTTGAAAACTGCTTAGATAAAATTCAAAACTCTAAAATTAAAAGATATTTAAAACTAAATTCTTTCTTTACTCGAGGACGAGCAAAGCTTAAGTTGGGGGGTGTGATAAGTACCATAAATTCATCAATAAAAATATTAATTTATTAATTAATTTATATTAATTTTTAAAAATTATTAATCAATTTATATATAATTTTTAAGAAATTCATATTTTTATTAATTAAAAAATTAATTAAAAATAATAAAAATTAGAAAATAAAATTTTATAATCAATGAAAAGAGCTCATTTTTTTTATCATAATGAAATAAATTTGAAGCAAAATAGCGCTAAAATGAAATAGATATGAATTTCTAAAGAAATAAAATAAAAAAATTTAAATGAAAAAATAACATACGGCTCAAACGGCTCAAGTCACCATGCCGCAGCAGTTGGCGTATCTAAACAAGCCAAGCCAACCAAGTCGGTGTGCCAGGCCATTCATGCTAGTCGACTCAAGCCCAGAAGCCATCAGCCGATCTATAGCACAGTGTGGACTGCCAGCTCAGCAGACACCGGCGAATCAGAGCTTGCCACATGGTGGACCTAAACTCCTAAAGGGTTTACAAAAAATTCATCACGACTCATAGGGCATTTTGGTCTTTTTATCTATTAATAAAAGGCATTGATTGATTGCGGTGCACGATTTGGCCGATCCATGTGGTCCATGGGAATAGTAAATATGCGATTGTGCGGTGGAGGTTGTTTGTGGTCAAGATCGGATGGTCAAGGTTTTTTTTCGATTACTGATTTCACCTGGATTGCCATCGAATGATAGCGCTTGATTCCAGCTTTCATTCGATGGTCCAAAAGGCTCTCGATGGCGATCAAACTCTCAGATGCATGATCAACGGCCTAAATTCCTCCATCAAGCGTGATCCAACAGTCAAAAATTAATCCGACTTGATCTGGGCCATTACACATCCATTTTTGGTATTTTTAGAAGCATCGGATCACCATCCAACAGCCAGAATTAAAAGAAATCAACAGGGGCTATTTTAATCCAAATTTCACTCAGATTTCTTTCTATTTTTACGATTAAAAGAACCCTTGGTCCCATATTGCCTCCAAAAAAAATATCTAGCCTCCCTAGCTCTATAAAAAGGACCCCAGGCCTTCAAAAATCAACATCTCCGATCAAGGTGAAGCTTTGGTACAGGGTGAAGCTAGGCTCTAGGTTAATAGCTGCTTCAAGGCAACTAGTGCTGAGAGAAAAAGCTGGACTTCTACACCATCTTTCCACCCATGTCGATCCAAGATTAGAGATCAGACTATTTTATTTTATTTTTTTAAAATTTTATGTATTTAAATTTTAAAATTTTAATTAATAAAAATTTTATTATTGCACTTTAATTTCAACTTCTTTATTTTTATTATAATTTAATTTCTATATTTTAATTATTATTGTTTATTTTTCAGCAAGTAGATGCTAAGATCTAACTAGTAGATCTTAGTACCAAGTTTACTTTTCTGCATAATTTAATTTTTACTTCATAATTTTAATTTCTAAATTTAAATTTTATTTATAAATCTTTTTTTTCTCTTAAAAAAAATTAAAGATTTTAAATCTAAAAATACTACCTTCCCTATGGATTCGATCCGACTCACTGCTATTTATGTATTTTTAATTATTTTAAGAAGTCGAATTAAACTGATAAACATGGTGTCTTAACGACAACATCGCATTTCTATCAAGTTTTTGGTACCATTACTAAGGATTATTTTTAATTTTTTATTTTGATTTCTTTGATTTATTAAAAATAATTTTGACAAACGTATCAAATTTTTGGCATCATTATCGGAGATTATTTTTGATTTTTAATTTTGATTTTTTTGATTTATTAAAAGTAATTTTGGTAAACGTATCAAGTTTTTGGCACCATTATCGAGGATTATTTTTTATTTTTGATTTTGATTTTTTTGATTTATTTTAAATAAATTAAAAATAATTCTAGCAATTTGTTGGGGATTCTTTTTAATAAATCAAAGAAATTAAAGTCAAAAATCAAAAATAATCCCCGACAATGGTGCTAAAAACTTGATAGAAATGCGATGTTGTCGTTAAGACATCGTGTTTATCAGTTTAATCTGATTTCCTAAAATAATTAAAAATACGTAGATAGTAGTGAGTCGGATCGAATCCATCAGAAAGATAGTATTTTTAGATTTAAAATCTTTAATTTTTTTTTAAAAGAAAAAAATTGGAAATAAAATTTAAAGTCAAAAATTAAAATTGCAAAGTGAAAATTAAATCATGCAGAAAAGTAAACTTGGTACTAAGATCTACTAGTTAGATCTTAGCATCTACTTGTTGAAAAATAAAAAGTAATAATTAAAATATAGAAATTAAATTATAATAAAAATAAAAAAGCTAAAATTAAAGTGCAATAATAAAATTTTTATTAATTAAAATTTTATAATTTAAATACATAAAATTTAAAAATAAAATAAAATAAAATAAAATAGCCTGATCTCTGATCTTGGATCGACATGGGTGGAAAGATGGTGTAGAAGCCCAGCTTTTTCTCTCGACATCAGTTGCCTCGAAGCAGCCATTAACCCAAAGCCTAGCTTCACCTTGATTGGAGATGTTGATTTTTGAAGGCCTGGGGTCCTTTTTATAGAGCTAGGGAGGCTAGATATTTTTTTTGGAGGCAATGCGGGACTAAGGGTTGTTTTAATCGTAAAACTAGGAAGAAATCCAAGTGAAATTTAGATTAAAATAGCCCCTATTGAGTTCTTTTAATTCTGGCCATTGGATGGTGATCCGATGCTTCCAAAAATATCAGAAATGGACGTGTAATGGCCTAGATCAAGTCGGATTAATTTTTGACCATTGGATCGCACTTGATGGAGGAATTTAGGCCGTTGATCACATGCTTGATAGTTTGATCGTCGTCGGAAGCCTTCTGGACCATCGGATGGAAGCTGGAATCAAGCGCTGCCGTCCGATGGTGATCTGGGTGAAATCAGCAATCGAAAAAAAATTTTGACCGTCCGATCTTGATCGCAAATAACCACTATTGTACGATCGCGTATTTACTATTCCCATGGACCACGTGGATTGGCCAAATCGTGCACCACAACCAATCAGAACCTTTTATTAATAGATAAAAAGACCAAAATACCCTATGTGCCACGATGAATTTTCTATAAACCCTTTGGGGGTCTAGGTCCACCACGTGGCAAGCTCTGATTTGCCGGTGTCTGTTGAGCTGGCAGTCCACACTGTGCTGTAGACCGGCTGATGGCTTCTGGACTTGAGTCGGCTAGCATAGATGGCTTGGTGCACTGGCTTGGTCAACTTGGCTTGGCTTGTTTGGATGCGTTGGCTGCTGCGGCATGGCAGCTTGAGCCGTTTAAGCCGTATGTTATTTTTTTATTTAAATTTTTTTATTTTATTTCTTTAGAAATTTATATCTTTTCTGTTTTAGCTTTGTTTTGCTTCAAACTTATTTCGTTATGATCAAAAAAATGAGCTCTTTCCATTGATTATAAAATTTTATTTTTTAATTTTTATTATTTTTTAATTAATTTTTTAATTAATAAAAATATGAATTTCTCAAAAATTATATATAAATTGATTAATAATTTTTAAAAATTAATATAAATTAATCAATAAATTAATACTTTTATTGATAAATTTATGGTACTTATCATACCCCCAACTTAAGCTTTGCTCGTCCTCGAGTAAAGAAAGAATTTAGTTTTAAATACCTTTTAATTTTAGAGTTTTGAATTTTACCTAAGCAGTTTTCAAAATGGCCATTGATATTCAGTAGAGCTTAAATGAGACATATCATTGGGATATTAATACTTATTAACAGAAAAATTAAGTAAAGAACATTAAATTTTTTAGAACTCTTTCTAAATTATCCCACCGTTATCTTTGATTTGTCTAAACTTTCATATAGGCAAGTGTATTGCTACTTATGCCCTTCATTTATTGATTTTTATTTTTACATTGTCCACTTTTTGATGCGAATATCATTGCTTACTTAGGCAACTGGATCCGATTACTCGATGAAAAATTAATATTTTTTTTTCTTTTTTTTTAACGTTGTACCACTATTGAGTGTCTTAATCCCTTAAGCTTTCTATTTAATCCATGTAGCAAGTCTTGGGCCAATGACTCCTAAACTAGTTGGCTTTAGGGCACTAGGTATAGAATATCCCTCAGACTTACTAGCTCGAATCAAACAGGCTATGAGTTAAGACTAGCTTTACAATGAGCTTCTTTGTCCTTCCCACTTTTTGACGCAAAACTTAATGCTTACTTAGGCAAAGAGGCTCGGTTACTCAGTGAGAAGCACTTGAAAACTATTTTATTAAAATAAATTTTTATATGAAAAAATGTATAGTTACCCTACACAAGCCTATAAAAAGTAGACTTTTCTTTGATGCTAGTAGAAATAATTAAAAATGCTCCAAGAAAAAAACTTTTTATATTCTAGACTTAACTCTTTATTGAATTTTCTTAATGCTTGATTCCTCAATATCTCACAGATTCTCTGATCTGTGTATCAATTTTCTTTTAAAAATGCTTAGTTTAATTCGATTCTTAAGCATAATCAGGTGTCTAAATACTAAATACTAACTTTTTCGAGGACTTAAAATTTTAAAAAAAATTTAATTTTTTTTCTCCCAACTTAATCGACATTATCCTCAATGAAAAAAATAAAGGGTGTAATAAAGAACATGAAAGAATACACCTGACTTAGGATATTTTTGATCCAGCACATGTCTTTGAAAATTTAAGCTCTCCCTCCAACTTATTCAAATTATCCTAAAAAAAATCAACTAAAAAGATAAATTAAACTAAAAAAAACTAAATATTGGGTTGTCTCCCAATAAGCGCTAAGTTTACTATCTTCAGCCAGACACAATACAGCTTACTATCTTGTGTCAAATACTGGATTGACAAATTCTAATGATTTTGGATTGTCAATCTCAGAAAGTTGATTTATAATCCCATTATTGATATATTCATTATTAATTAGAAAAACATAATTTGTGATCCCATTCTCAGACTCATGTTTATTAAGAATTTCTTCTATTTGTTTTTCTAAAATACTCATGTATGGAGTTTTTGTATTAGGAGTCAAGTTTGATTCAATGGGTGCTGGAATGGTGACTAAAGGCGGTTTTAAATCTGGAGGTAAATTAATGTGATCTTGCTTAAACAACTCCGTTGACTCTTTATTACATGCCTCTTGATTTTTGTAAGAAGAACCTGCTTCTAGGATTGAAGGGAACAGGCTTTTAGGTTTACAAGTTTCGGATAAATCTTCTATTCTTTTTCTCCCTATTTCTATCTCATTTAAACTAGAACTAGTATCAGTACTAATTTCTAGCTTAGATTCTTTTATGTGGTTAGTCTTAGTGCTAATCTGTTTTTCTAAATTTTTATTTTGGCTAGCATCAGCACTAGCCTTTCTCACTTGGTCTTGGTATGGGTCCATAAGAATCCTATAGCTTTTAAGTTCAGGAATTACTTTGGCATTCTCTAATTGGGGATTCTTAAGTGAGACATTAAATTGATAACTTGGTCCAGGTGGTTGGTGGACATTAGGTGGGTTATTTGAAATTGGTAGGTTCGGTAGTTGATCTAGTTCTCTCCTCATGTTAGACTCAACTAATTATCCTATTTGAGCTCCTTGCCTGATGATTGATTATTGTTGAGTTAGAATTAATTATTGAAGTTGATCGAATTTATCATCGACTAGATTGGTCTGTTGAGGAGGTGGGTATGAGGGCTGATTATAATATGATGGCTGGATAAACTGACTAGACTGACCATTATTATAGGCATAATTTTGGTATTGGGATCTATTTTGATAATTTTGCACAGGTGAAATTTGGGTCTGAGCCTGAGTCTATTGGGATGTCCAAAAAAAATTATGAAAAAAATTATGGGGGTTGCTCCAATCTGGATTATATGAATTTAAAAATGGATCATTAATCAATTTGGAGTATCCTTGAGCAGCTTGAACTTGTTCTTGGATAAAATGTGAAAACTGTGCAGTCATAGAACATTCACTCACATGATGGGTTGGACTAGCATAGTTTGAACCAATCTCCTGATAATTAGAAGATAATGTGAATTATGCAGGAGATTGTTGACTTAGGATTAGGAGTTGATCTAATTTTTGAGTAAGAAGATCAACTTTATCTAATTTTTAGACTATTAGGTTCAGATTAGCCATTGATTATTATGGTTGGGTTCAACTAGATCAGGTAAAGTAATTTTCTGCCATATATGTATTAGTGCAACCCTAACATATTGTTCAAAAAAAATTTTAAAATTTTTTTATATTTTTTATTATTTTATTATATTAAAAATTAATTATTTTATTTATTAATTTAATTTAATTTAATTATTATTTTTAATATTTTTTTTAGTTAGTTAAATTTAATTTTTATTTTATTTTATTTTTAGAGGTGAAAGAAGAAGAAAGAAAAAAGAGTTCTAAAGAAGAGGTCCTAAGGAGTCCTAGAACTAAGAAGAGAGAAAAGAATTAGGTTTAATTAGGTTTGATGTTGGTTAGCAATCAAGTTGATCAATCAATCCTGACTAAGGGTTATCCTAGATCTAGATAGCTCCTAACTGCCAAGGTCACCTTCAAGCCCTCCAAGTGTAGGATCAGCCAATCAACTAGCCAGGTAAGTGTAAGGTCGGTGGGAGTCCCCCCATTGCTTGCCTTAGACACCAATTGTGCTTGGCCAGGTAAGCTAACGAAACCAATTAAAAACCACCTTCCTTCGGGACCCAGTCATCCCTGAACCACTTTTCTAGACACCAGTCAAATTGACTAATCCTAACCTAGTTCAACTCTTAGGGTTCCTTGTCCTATTGAGCTCGAGTTCCTAGGGCTGATGTCTAATTGATTTTAAAATTAAAGGCTTAGGTCAATGCAGGATGCTGGTTGGTTGTTTGTGGGCCAAGGAAGGGTGATCAAATCCCCACCTTATCTTGTTTAATTGGGTTGTGCCCTTAATTTTGTTTAATATGAATATGCATAAAAAATTTTTAATTAAAGGATTCTATGCAATTTAAACTAGATGCATGCAACTAATTGAATTCTAAAAGGCTTACCTTGCCTCCAACAATCATCAAAAAAAAATAAAAATAAAAATAAAACTAATATGATGCATGCTCTAAATAGTTAGGATTTCTAATCTTATCATAAGATTTTTAATTAGATTTAAGTGGATATATTTTTTTTAAAATTTAATTTTAAAATAAAATAAATAAATAAATAAAAAAGACTAGGGTTAGGATTGATCTCATCAAGCAAAACTAAATAATTTGTTACTTCCCTGATTCTTTTTGTTCTTTAACCTCTTTTACTGTAAGATAAAAAAAATTAGCAAATGATATTTAAAACAAATATTTAGAATTAATTTGCAAAAAAATCAAAGAAATAAAAAAAATAACATCTTATTCCTTCCCTAGCAATAGTGCCAAAAACTTGGTGCATTTGTCTGAATTATTTTTAATAAATCAAAAAAATTAAAATAAAAAATCAAAAATAGTCCTTAACAACAGCACCAAAAACTTGGTGCATTTGCTAGAATTATTTTTAATTTATTTAAAATAAATCAAAGAAATCAAAATCAAAAATCAAAAATAATCTCCAGCAACGACGCCAAAAACTTAATACATTTACCAAAATTATTTTTAATAAATCAAAGAAATCAAAATCAAAAATAATCTCCGATAACAGTGTCAAAAACTTGATAGGAATGCGATGTTGTCCTTAAGACATCATGTTTATCAGTTTAATCCGACTTCTTAAAATAATTAAAAATACATAGATAGTAGTGAGTCAGATCGAATCCAAAGGAAAGGTAGTGATTTTAGATTTAAAATCTTTAATTTTTTTTTTTAAAAAAATTTGGAAATAAAATTTGAAGTCCAAAATTAAAATTGTGAAGTGAAAATTAAATTATGCAGAAAAGTAAACTTGGTACTGAGATCTACTAGTTAGATCTTAGCATCTACTTGTTGAAAAATAAAAAGTAATAATTAAAATACAAAAATTAAATTATAATAAAAATAAAAAAGCTGAAATTAAAGTGCAATAATAAAATTTTTATTAATTAAAATTTTAGAATTTAAATACATAAAATTTAAAAATAAAATAAAATAGCTTGATCTCTGATCTTGGATCGGCATGGATGAAAAGATGGTGTAGAAGCCCGGCTTTTTCTCTCAGCACCAGTTGCCTCGAAGCAGCCATTAACCCAGAGCCTAGCTTCACCCTGTACCAAAGCTTTACCTTGACTAGAGATGTTGATTTTTGAAGGCTTGGGGTCCTTTTTATAGAGCTAGGGAGGCTAGATATTTTTTTTGGAGGCAATGTGGGACTAAGGGTTGTTTTAATCATAAAAATAGGAAGAAATCCAAGTGAAATTTGGATTAAAATAGCCCCTATTGAGTTTTTTTAATTCTAGCTGTTGGATGGTGATCCGATGCTTCCAAAAATACCAAAAATGGACGTGTAATGGCCCAGATCAAGTTGGATTAATTTTTGACCATTGTATCGTGCTTCATGGAGGAATTTAGGCCATTGATCATGCACCCGAGAGTTTGATCGCCATCGGGAGCCTTCTGGACCGTCGGATGGAAGCTAGAATCAAGCGCTACCATTCGATGGCGATTTGGATGAAATTAGCAAATGAAAGAAAACCTTGATCGTCCGATCTTGATCGCAAACAACCACCACCACACGATCGCGCATTTACGATTCCCATGGACCGCGTGGACTGGCCAAATCGTGGACCGCAACCAATCAGCACCTTTTATTGATAGATAAAAAGACCAAAATGCCCTATGAGCCATGATGAATTTTCTGTAAACCCTTTAGGGGTCTAGGTCCACATGGCAAGCTCTGATTCGTCGGTGTCTGCTGAGCTGGCAGTCCTCACTATGCTGTAGACCGACTGATGGCTTCTGGGCTTGAGTCGGCTAGCATGGATGGCTTGGCGTGCCGGCTTGGTCGGCTTAGCATGGCTTGTTTGGATGTGCCGACTGCTGTGGCATGGCGGCTTGAGCCGTTTGAGCCGTATGTTATTTTTTCATTTAAATTTTTTTATTTTATTTCTTTAAAAATTCATATCTTTTCTGTTTTAGCTCTATTTTACTTCAAACTTATTTCATTATGATCAAGAAAATGAACTCTTTCCATTGATTATAAAATTTTATTTCTAATTTTTATTATTTTTTAATTAATTTTTTAATTAATAAAAATATGAATTTCTCAAAAATTATATATAAATTGATTAATAATTCTTAAAAATTAATATAAATTAATTAATAAATTAATAATTTTATTGATGAATTTATGGTATTTATCAGAGATCGCGACATATCTCATTACCATATGAAACTGAACCTAACTAGATCACACAAATAAGAGTTTGAATTTGGATATCATCAATTAAACTAATCTAGTTTAATTGATTTAAATAAGATTTAATTAGGTTCAAGAAAATCATGCTAGCATACGATTGAGCCTAATGTTCTCCTTCAATTATCATTTTAAGTTGTCTTAATTTATGAGATAAATTTGAGATAACACTTGCCATTTTCCATCACCTACTAATTCTTGTCTTTTGACTTTGGTCAAACGTTGACTTTTGATACTTAGATATTTTCCCATGTATCATGCACCCATAGGAGATTGATTTGGATCAGTCAACCTGCTAAAAAGTAGGTGGACCAGGGGCGCACGCTTAGGGAGGCATGCACCCATGGATAGAGATGCCTGGAGTCCCATACAGATGGGACTCCACTTACTTCGGGATTTCTACCTAGGTGGCACCAAAGATTAAACTTTGACCAATCTTAGGTGCCATCTAAGGATGATTTAGAGGCACTCTTATCTGATTGGATCAGGTGATGTCATCCCACCAATCAGATTTAGATCTGATTGCACGAAGTGACGTGATTGATCGGGATGATGTGACACTACATGGCACAGCAGGATTTATATAAACCCTATCTGTGCTTAGATTTAGAGAGCTTAGATCTTTGCCCACACCACAAGGCTGCCCCTCTCCCTCCTCGATGCCATCTTTAGGTCCCCTCTCTCCTCTCCATGCCCAAGTGGATTTGGGCTCCAGTTTGGTGCAATCTAGGCAAGAGAAATGTGACGAGAAAGGAAGAAGGCAGTACTGCTGCAGGAGACGATACCCAATCTTCAAAAGGAGTTTTGAAGATCCTCCAAATTAGATTCAGATCTAATATTTAGAGAAGTGATAAAGAAGGAGAAGATCTTTAGATCCAGTAGAGTGGATACTAGTAGAGGCCAGGCACTTGCGTGGTTAGATCCAGAACCTCAAGCAATCAGCAGGATCATCATAGGATAATCTGATTAGCCAACAACAAGGTATAAAATTAAATCTAATTTAATTTACTTTTATTTTATTTTATTAGATCTATCAAATCAAATCTGAAATGTTTTAGATCTGATCTAGATTCAAAAGAGAAAATTTTAAAATATCTCTCTTGATCCAATCAGATCTGAATGAATCTAACCCGAGAAACTAGATTTTTCCTTCAATCCGAACCTTGGCACGGACGTCAGCTGCTGACAAAGTGAGTCACAAACTAATGGCTCATCTGATCGAAGGAGAAGATCGTACCTAACATCAATGCTGAGTACTAGTTTCTTGCTGCTTCCTTTAAGGTAGATGAAAAAGCTTGGCATAATATGGCAGCTAATGCACCATCGCGCAGCATCATGATCCGAAAGGCTTCTAGGTGATCGATTGGATTAGAGGTCCCATCATAGCTTTTAAGTTGGAGAAGCTTGAAGTTTGACGGAATGGGCTCTTACATAACTCGGAGAGAGACAGGAGGATCGATGCAGACGTCATCATGGGGAGCTGGGGCAACGTGGTAGAGTTCTTCAATCCGTCGATACATCTCTCGTAGTTTGTGATCGAGGACGTCATCTCGATCGTAGATCTTGGATGGCTTCTAGCTGTAGATAGGAAAGGTCTCTTTCGAAGAAGAATCATGATCTGAACATGGATCCTCTACTCTCTATTTCTTGTTTCTAAGGGCGACGGATATGCTAGGCCAATGCTCTTCCTTAGGGCCGATTTTTGATATCCTGATGGCAGGTTTCCTGACGGAATTGCCACCGAAGGCTACCGCATGGCCTGCACTATTTTGGTGAGGCCCTGAACCCACTGCATCAGTAGGTTAAACTGCTTCGGATCTACCATGGCTATCGGTAGAGGTGGTGGTTGAAGCACCAACGATGGAGCAGGAACAGATGGATCTGGCTCAAACCTGGTGGTAGAAGTGGTAGATCTCTGGATAGTCATCTTCTTTGGAGGCATTTCTTGGGATTGAGGAAGAGGGTGGAGGTGAAGCTTGAAGAAGAAGGTCGGGGTCGATTGAGCACTCCTTTAAGAACAAGGGTACCTCAGGAATAGAGGACCCTTCCTCTAGTGCCAATCCTTTTGATGTAGAATCTGGTTGACGTCAGATTGAGCTGGAGTGGAGGAGGATGAGGTCACCATCGGTGACCTACAAAATAAAGTTCCATCCAAAATCGATGGTGGTGGCTCCGATAGGACCCTCCGATGATCAAATCAGCTCTTCTGGCTAATAGAAATGGAGTGCTCAGAAAAAAGTTCAACAGAGTTTTGGAAAAGAGAAGAGAGCTTAGAGAAAATGTATCTGAAGGATTTTTTTATATAGATAGAGCTTGATTGATAGTGATGGCCATACCGTCTGGTAGTGGGCTGCTCGGGGCTGCGTAGGCTTCGGTACAGAGAGGAAGGTATCGTCAGGCTGATAGTGATAGACATACCATCCGGTAGTAGGCCGCTTAGGGCTGCATGGGGTTTGCTATGGAGAGAGAAGCATCGTTAGACTGATAGTGATCATTCATCGAGATTTAATGGTTGTAGTTCAGAGGAAGCAGGCATTGGTTGGTGAAGAACTTCAACATATATCAAATCCAGAGGAGTTCAGACTCCTAAAGGGAATACGTTTGGAGAGGATCATCCGGGAGCAATCCACTGGAGGAATCCAACTGAAGGAGAAGTTTGGAAGGAGTTCGATTCCTGAAGGAGTTTGATCGAAGGAGGAGTCTGGAAGGAATTCAGCTCCTATAGAAATTTGACTAAAGAAGGAGTCTGGAAGGAGTTTGACTCCTATAGAAATCTGACTGAGGGAGGAATCTGAATGGAGCTTGACCACTAGAGGAGTTCAACCGTTGAAGGAGTTTGGCTACTGAATGAGTTCGGCCGCTGGAGGAGATTGGCTGGGGTTCGACCGCTGGAGGAGATCGGTTGGGGTTCGATCACTGAAGAAAGAATTTTGGATCAAAGCTCTTCCATGATTACCAGCTGCATTAGGCTAAGCACCAGGCTGGACTTCGATGGGAGTGGAGTTTATTTCCAACACTGCATTTGATGTAGTGTAGATTTAGGTTGATTTGATCAACCTTTTCTTTCTTGTTTGATTTTAATTTTTGATCTAATATCATGCCTTGATAATGAAATAGATCTAAGATCTAGGTGTTTACATGTTTATTTAAATAAATATTTAATTTATTTAAGTCTTCCACTGCATGATTTTGAAAAAGTTTCAAGATCTATCCGTAAAATCCTAGATCTTGTTCCTTCATTCTAGGCTTGTACAAATCCAATTCAAAGCTTGGATGAGCCTATCCCTCAAGTTTCAGCCCTTTAAAACTTGAAATACAATAATTTCAAAATTGCAAAAATTTTAAACTAAAAACAAACTCCTTTGAAGAGTAGATTTAAAGCTTTAATTCACAAGATGAGTGGTTGGAGGGCTTTAGCAATGAATGCTTCCTTCTTTTTCTTGAGAATGCCTTGATTGCACAATTGGATGAGTGGTTGAATAGCAATAAAGGCTCTTGAATGCTCACTATTTGGTCTGCATATAGATTTTTCAAAAGTTGCTAATATTTTCCACTTCCTTGCTTTTATATATTGAGTTCCCCAACCTTAATATGACTTTAGAAAACTTCTAATCCATGCTGGGAAGTCCAAAAATGAGTTTATAGCCATTGGAACATCAGAAAAGCCCATTTAGAGGGTGAAAAATATAATCTGGGTAGTTCTGGGAACTAGCTGTTGGGGCTATCAGAAACTCAGGAGTTGACTTCCCAGATCCTTGAGTCGACTTCAGATGAAGGGTGAAAAGTTTGATCTTCTATATTTCTATCCTGTGCCAGTTCTGCATGCCAGAGTCGGCTTCCAAATTTCATGAGTCGACTCCAGTTGCAGTGTGAAGTATATAACGTTCTATTCCTGGACTGGCATCATTACTGAGTTGGGAGTCGGCTCCCACTTTTCATGAGTCAACTCATAGACCCCTGGTCGACTCCTGATCGACTCCTGACTATGCCAATAGCTGAAAGTTTGTTGGATTCAACTCTAAACTTTTTTTTTGTTCATTCTTGATCCAATACTCTTTAAAACACATTTGGCTTGATTTCTTTTGCTCTTCTTTTTTGGTTTTCGATCAAAAACATGGAGCTTTATTGAGATGAGTCCCTATCTTCTTGAACTTTGTCTTAAACACTTCAACCAAAATATTAGTATCCAAAATAGACTCAAATATTTTGTTATTCATCAAAATCATACTTGGGGTCAACAATCTTTTCCTTTTTGATGATGACAAAATATTTGAGTTTATACATAACATTTGCAAATTCAAAAAAGACATTCAAATTGAAGAGAGCAATATTTCAAATACAAATTCAGATTTCATGCAAGTTCATCCATTTGTATTAATTAATCATTTTAATTTCAAAGATCCTTCCCCTTTCTATTTGTTAAAAGCAAAGTGTACCACCAATTAAGAAATTTCTGAATTTTATGGTATGTGCCATTAATGTGCCATTTTGTGCCAAATTTTCAGTATGTATCATATTTTCAGAATTTTTAATATATGAGTCACTTATTATTTTTGTTTCATTTTTTTTATTATTTTTATTTGTGTTCCTGCCCCTTTCTTTATGCTTATCTTTTTCTTCTTCATCTTTGTGTATGTGCTCCTCCTTTCTTTATACTTATCTTTCTTCTCCTTCATCTTTGTATATGTGCTCCCCCTTTCTTTATACTTATCTTTTTCTCCTTTATCTTTGTGTATGTTCTCCTCCTTTCTTTATACTTATCTTTTTCTCCCTTTTTTTGTCATTATCAAAGAATGAATTGCAAGAAAAGAATATAAAAGAAAACATTCATACATATATAAACAAAGTATATAGTTCATAGGGGTATGTACTGCATACAAAATGATACCCAAGCAGTACATATCATGATCAAGATAAGGTACTTTCATACAACATACACAAAAGCCTAAGATAAGGTATCATCAACAATAAGATGATACGGACAACATAACTAAGACCTAATACCATGACTAAATCCTAACACACTATATAGATATATACTAAGACCTAAATAAGATGACCTAGGTCCTAGTAGATCAATCAAAGGGGACATCCAGTGTGGTGGAGGAGCTAGCTCTAGTCGCTCTCCTGCTCTTGGTATGAGTGGATGGTCCTCCAACTTTGGAATATGTCCAAAGGGGTCTAGGAGGAGGTTGATCAGGTGCACTGGGAGGAGGCTCAGAAACTAGAGGCAAAATAAAAAAAATATTTGAATCTGCCTTAACTCTATCAGCAACTATAGTAGATGCTACTGCCTCAGCCACTGCCTCTACTACTACTGCTGTTGCGGTGGTCACTGCTACCGTCGATCCTGGTGGAGCATGAGTCCTCAAAATATCCACTAACTATCCTATGGATGCTAATAGTGATGTGATCATATCAGAGGACATGCTAGATCTCTCTCTCTGCTCCATAAGCTGAGTCAGACGCCCAACCTCAGATGCCAACCTAGCTATCTTGGTTTGGATCCCCTCCATCTGAGGTCTTAGTTCATCTAAAATAGTGTGGGTGATCTGGATGGCCTGATCATCAATAGTTTGATCTGGAGGAGGATGAGTACTAGCAAATGGACCTTGGGAGTGGTGAATGGGTCTATGGCTGGCTCGATCAAAGACTATGCTAGAGGAATATCTACAGTCTAACTAGGTCTAGCTCCATCTCTTGCCTGTGGATGCTCCTGTCCTGAATCTCTCTTGATCCATCTATCATTCAGCTTTCGATACTCCATTCTAGTGAGTGTTTTCTCCCCATTTGTGTCTGTATGTCTCAGATGAAAGAAAAGCTCTCCCTCAAAATCAATCCTAACCTTCCTAAAGACTGAGGTTAGTGCCATACCATAAGGAAGATATGCTCTGGCCCTTCCTACTCCATCCCTCATCTGTCTAAAGATCAATACAAAAAAGTTGAGCTGCACACCTCGAACAATATAGTCCATAATCTCAATAACTCTATCAAGAACTAGATCAAATATGCCAGTCTTGGGGAAAACAATTCGAGCAACAATGTGACTGAGAACTCTCATTTCTATGGATAGATTATTAGCTTCTAGCTTGGTGATTCCTTCAATTCTTTCCAATCCAGTGATCAATCTAAGGGCAAAATCCCTTTCAAATGATCGCTATGGTGCAACTCCCTCAATGGGCAGACCCTAAATTTGTCCAAGTCTCTTAGGTGTAAGGTAGAAGGTGACTCCCTTCACTGTGCTTTTCAGATCATCCTCACCCCTAGTCATGCATCTATAAAACTCTCAGACTAAATGAGGGTAGATGGGTTGGTTGAGGGAGAAGAAATGCTCCCACTGTTGGGATCAGATCCAAGTGCTGATTTTTAATCCCTCCCAATCAAAGAACCGAAAATCCATATTTGTCTCGGTTGTTACTTGACGGTCCAGTAGAGAGAAAGGAGGAATAGGCGATTGAGGGACGGTGTTACCTTCGTTATAGTTAGAATCACCATCACTTGAAGATTCATGCTCCTTCATAGGATTTAATCTTCTTCGGGCAACTTTGATTTTTCTCCCATGCCTCATTCCGCACGGGTGGAGGATGAATCCAAGGGAAAAATGGAAAGAGGACAGGTGGAGGTTGCAACGGGGGTCCCTCACTACCTTAGAAATAGTCTAGGGTTGAACAGTGGTAGGATAAGATGAGACGAGGAGGAGAGGGCTTGGGTTTAAAAGTCTAGTTTCCGACCATGAGTTGATCGTGAGTCAACCCCAGCGGGAGTTGATCATGAGTCAACTCCTAGTTAAGTTTTGTGAAATTTGATTTTTCACAAAGATAAAATAGGTACATCTGATGGAGAATTAGTTGAGGACTGGGTCTGATAAATCAATATGCTTATAATATGTAAAATTTTTGTGAAATTTAGGAGAGGGGACACGATTTTAAATCAATGACCAAATTCATTAGATAGGATCCTTAGAGAGGATTATAGAGACTTCTAATTCATATGAGAGCTATTGGATGAAGAGAGTTTAGTTTTGGCCTTAATCTAAGTGATAGCACATTCCTAGTTCTCTGCTAATTATGCTAAATCTCTCTTCATTAAGGGGTTTAGTAAAAATATTTGCTAATTATTTATCTGTACTAACAAACTCAAGCATCACATCATCATTTTGCATATGATCTCTAATGAAATGGTATCTTATTTTAATATGTTTGGATCTGGAGTGTTGAATTGGATTTTTAGTTAGATTAATTGCACTAGTATTATCACATCTTATTGAAATTTTATTAAGTTTTATACCAAAATCTTCTAGTTGTTGTTTTATCCATAATATTTGAGCACAACAGCTTCCAGCAGCAACATACTCAGCTTCAACTATAGATAATTCTACTGAGTGCTGTTTCTTGCTAAACCATGAAATTAGATTAACTCCTAAAAATTGACAAGTGCCATAGTGCTTTTTCTATCTAATTTGCATCCAGCAAAATTAGAATCAGTCTATCCAGTTAATTCTAAAGGTGATAATTTATCATACCAAAGTTCAGCATTGAGTGTTCCAGATAAATATTTAAATATTCTTTTAACAGCTAGGACATGAGCTTCTTTAGGATCAGATTGATATCTAGCACACATACACACACTAAACATAATGTCAGATCTACTTGTAGCAAGATAGAGCAATGATCCTATCATACCTTTATACAGTTTAGTATCAATTTTCTTATCCTTTTCATCTTTATCAAGTTTGCAAGAGGAGCTCATTAGTATGCCAATTGGTTTTGAGTTCTCCATTCCAAACTTCTTCAAGATTTTTCTTGTATACTTCGTTTGATTGATGAAGATCCCCTCTTCAAGTTGCTTGATTTGGAGTCCAAGAAAGAAGTTTAGTTCATCCATCATGCTCATCTTGAACTCTCCCTGCATAAGCTTGGCAAACTCTTGGCAAAGACTTTCATTAGTAGCACTAAAAATAATATCATCTACATAAATTTGCACTACTAACAAGTCCTTATTTCTCTTTTTTAGAAATAAAGTTTTATCAACATTTTCTCTAGAAAATTTATTTTCAATTAGAAATTTGCTTAGTCATTCATACCATGCTCTAGGGCTTGTTTTAAACCATAGAGTGCCTTATATAGTTTATAAATATGATTAGGATACTCATGACTTTCAAATCTGGATGGTTGTTCTACATAAACTTCTTTGGTCATGTATCCTTTTAAAAATACACTTCTAACATCCATTTGGTCTAATTTAAAGTTCATGAAACATGCAAATGTAAGTAGTAACCTAATTGCCTCTAATCTAGTAACAGGAGCAAAGGTTTCATCAAAATCAATACCTTCCTCTTGACTATATTCTTTAGCTACTAATCTAGCTTTATTTCTAATGATTATTCCATTTTCATCTAATTTATTTCTAAACACCCATTTAGTTTCAATAACAGGATAATCACTTGGTTTGTTAACTAAGGTCCAAACTTTGTTTCTTTCAAACTGATTTAATTCTTCATGCATTGCATTTATCCAATTTGGATCATTTTCAGCTTCTTCTATAGTTTTAGGTTCAATTTGAGATATAAAGGCTAGATAGTTATTGATATTTCTTAAAGATGTGCGAGTTCTTACCTCTTGTGATGGATCACCAATAATTTGATCTTTGCGGTGGCCAAGTACATACCTCCATTCCTTTGGTAGGCTTTGAACTTGAGTATCATCAGGATTTTCATCTTTAGGTTCAGCTTCTTTCTCTTCTTTTTCTACTTGAGTTATTGGCTCCTTGAATGTAACTTCTTTCATTCCTTTTTCAATTATTCCTGCATCATCATCAGCCATATCCTCTTTTCTAGATGGTAAATTGTTAGTTTTATCAAACACCATATGTATAGACTCTTCAACAACCAGTGTACATTTGTTAAAGATCCTATATGCTTTGCTAGAGGTGGAATATCCTAAGAAAATACCTTCATCAGATTTTGCATCAAATTTACCTAAGTTATTTTTGGCATTATTTAGAACAAAGCATTTGCAACCAAAAACATGAAAGTAGCTAATATTTGGCTTTCTATTTTTCCATAGTTCATAAGGGATTTTCTTTAATATCGGCCTTATTAATGCTTTATTTAGAACATAACATGCTGCATTGATAGCTTCAGCCCAAAAATATCTTAGGAGATGGCTTTCACACAACATAGTTCGGACCATTTTCTTTAGGATTTTGTTTTTACTTTCAACAATCCCATTTTATTGAGGTGTTCTAGGAACAGAAAAATTATGTTCAATCCCCATTTCATTGCAAAAGAATTTAAAATATTGGTTTTCAAACTTCGTTCCATGATCACTTCTAATACAAACAATAGAGAGATCCTTTTCATTTGAAACTTTCTTGAAAAACTTGGGAAATGTAGAAATGCTTCATCCTTTTGTGCTAAGAATAAAATTCAAGTAAATCTCAAAAAATCATCAATAATTATAAGTCCATATTTCTTACTACCTAGGCTTGTGGTTCTAGTTGGTCCAAATAAATCCATGTGAAGTAGTTCAAGGGGTCTAGAAGTTGAAACAATAATTTTTGATTTGAAGAAACTTTTAGTTTGCTTTCCTAATTGACATGCATCACATATTTTATTTTTCTCAAAATTAAGTTTTGACAAATCTTTTACAAGATCTCTTTTGATTAATTTAGAAATTAAATTCATGCTAGCATGTCATAGTCTATGATGCCATAGCCAACTATTTTTATTAGTCTTAGCATTCATTGCAACTAAACATTGGCTTCTTTTAGTGGAAGAGTCATCTAAATCTACTAAGTATACATTGCCATACCTACGTCCAATAAGAGCTATGCTATTATCAATAGGACTAGTGACAATGCACATGAGTGATTCAAAAATAACTTTAAATCCTTTGTCATAAAGTTGACTAATACTCAATAAATTATTCTTTAATTCATCTACTAGAAGTATATTATCTATAAAGGTAGAAGGAGTAATACATATTTTACTACTACCGATGATGTGTCTTTTGCCATTATCACCAAAGGTCACAATTCCTCCTTCCTTAGCCTCAAGAGTGATAAAATGCTCCTTCTCACCCATCACATGCCTTGAGCAGCCACTGTCTAGATACCATTTTTTTTTTTTCTATCGGCTGCAAGACACACCTCATCCTCTTGAGCCATGAGATAAAAATTAACTATTTCTTATCCCTCTTCATCTGAACTTGAATCTTCACTATCACTTCATGTTGCCATCATTGCTTTCTTCTTTACTTTCTTGAAGGTCTTCTTCAATAGAGGGTAATCTACCTTGAAATGATCTGATTTTTTGCATTCAAAATATGTAGGCTGCTCCTTGTCTTTGTCTTTCTCTCGATCCTTACTAGCTTCACCTTTGGAGAAGTGTCTTCTCTTAAAGTTTGGTCTTTTCTTCCTTATAAATCTTCTAAATTTTTTGGTTAGGAGAGCCATTTCTTCATCATTGTCTTCTTCCTCAGAATCTTCACTTTCTTCATCTTCTTCCTTTGCTATCAACTTGAGGGCCATGATTTTCTTTTTCTTGACTTCATCCTCCACGTTTTGTTTCATGGTTAACTCGTGTCATGAGAGAATCAAGAAGCTCTTCAAGAGGCAAGGTGTTGAGGTCCTTAGCTTCTTGTATAGCCATCACCTTTACCACCCAAGCTCGAGGAAGAGATCTAAGGATTTTTCCCATAATTTCACTATTAGTATATGATTTTCCTAAGCTTTTAAGTGCATTTATAATATCAGCAAATTAGATAAATATTTCGGTAATGCTTTCAGTTGATTTTATTTTGAAAAGTTCATACTTATGCACTAACATATTTATTTTGGATTCTTTTACTTGATTGATATCCTCATGGGTAATCTCAAGTCTATCCCATATTTCTTTGGCTAAAATACAAGTAGAAATCTGATTGAATTCATTGGCATCAAGTGAGCAATAAAGTACATTCATTACTTTAGCATTCAATTGAGCCAACTTCTTATCATTTTCATCCGATTCTCTTTCAGGTTTAGGAATTATGTTACCTTCAATACTAATTATGGGTGTGTATGGTCCATTGATTATGACACTCCATAGGTCATAATCAAGTTCTTGAATGAATATACGCATGCGTGCCTTCCAATATGTGTAGTTAGAACCATTAAACAAAGGAGGCCTATTTGTGGACTGCCCTTCTGTTGGTGCAGAATTTGATTGATGCCAGATCGAGCTAGAGTTGAGAAAGAAGAGGTCGCTGCCAGTGATCTGTAAAATAAAGTTTCGTCTGAAGTCAGTGGTGGCTCCGATAGGATCCTTCGACGATCAAGTCAGCTCTTCTGTCTAACAAAAATGGAGTGCTCAGGAAAGAATTCAGTAGAATTTTAGAAAGAAAAAGAGAGCTTAGAGAAAACATATCTGAAGGATCCCTTTTATAGATGGAGTCTGGAGCAGACTGATAGTGACAACCATAACCATCTGATCGTGGATTGCTTGGGACTACATAAAATTTATTATGGAGAGAGGTGTCGCCTGTAAGGAGTTCGACTACTAAAAAAATTAGACTGAAGGAGAAGTCCGGAAGGAGTTCGACTCTTGAAGGAATTTGACTGAAGGAGAAGTTTGAAAAGAGTTCGACTGCTGGAGGAATCTGACTGAAGAAGAAGTCTGGAAGGAGTTTGGCTCCTAGAAGAATTTGACTGAAGAAGAAGTTCAAAAGAAGTTTGGCTACTAGAGGAATCTGACTGAAGGAGAAGTTCGGAAGGAGTTCAACTCCTAAAGAAATTTAACTGAAGCAGAAGTTCGAAAGGAGTTCGACTACTAGAGGAATCCGACTGAAGAAAAAGTTTGAAAGGAGTTTGGCTCCTAGAGAAATTTGACTGAAGAAGAAGTTTGGAAGGAGTTTGGCTCCTAGAGGAATTTGACTGAAGGAGAAATTTGGAAGAAGTTCGGCTGCTGGAGAATTCTCGATCAAAGCTTTTCTATAATTATTAGTTACATTAGGCTAAGCATCAGACTAAACTTCAATGGGAGCGGGGTTTATTCCTAATAATAGTCTCTCTACTCTCGAGTTCAAAATTTGAAGAAAGAGAGTACAAAAAAGATGACTACCAAAGTTTTTTTCGGGCTCTGCACCCATTGAGGTTGAAGCTCGAGGGAGATCTTATCTTCTATTGAAGTTGATGCTCGAAAGAGATCTTATCTTTCATGGAGGTTGAGAGAGATCTTATCTCCAACCAAGGTTGAAAGAGATCCTATCTTTTTTTTAAAGTTGAAGCTCGAGAGAGATCTTATCTCCAGTCGAGGTTGAAGAAGATCCTATCTTCTTTTGATGTTGAAGCTCGGAAGAGATCTTATCTCCAGCCGAGGTTGAAGGAGATCTTATCTTTTTTTGAAGTTGAAGCTTAGGGAAGATCTTATCTCCAGACGAGATTGAAGAAGCTGAGTTTGAAGGAGATCCTATCTTCTATTAAAGTTGAAGCTATGGGTAGATTGTATCTACCATCGAGGTTGAAGAAGATCTTATCTTTCATTGAGATTGAAGCTCGGGGAAGATCGTATCTCCAACTAAGGTTGAAGAAGATCTTATCTTCTTTTGAAGTTGAAGCTCGAGGGAGATCTTATCTTCCATTGAGGTTGAAGTCCGGGGGAGATCTTATCTCCAGTCGAGGTTGAAGGAGATCCTATCTTCTATTGAAGTTGAAGCTCGAAAGAGATCTTATCTCCACCCAAGCTTCAACCTCGGCTGGAGATCCAATTTTGTTGGTGCAGAATCTGATTGATGCCGAATCAAGCTAAAGTTAAGAAAGAAGAGATCACTGTCGGTGATCTGCAAAATAAAGTCCCATCTGGAGTCGATGGTGGTGGCTCCGATAGGATCCTCCGACGATTAAGTCAGCTCTTCTGGCCAACAGAAATGGAGTGCTCAGAAAAAAATTCAGCAGAGCTTTGGGAAGGAGAAGAGAGCTTAAAGAAAATGTATCTAGAGGATCCCTTTTATAGACCAAGTTTGGAGCAGACTGATAGTGATAACTGTAACCATCTAATTATGGACCACTCGAAGCGACATGAAATTTATTATGGAGAGAGGTGTTGCCCATAGTAGACTAATAATGACAGTCGTAACCGTCTGATAGTGGGGTCGCCTATAGCAGACTAATAAATGATAGTCATAATCATTCGGTAGTGGGAATGCCTGTAGTAGATAGATAAATAACAGTCGTAACTACTCGATAGTGGGCTGTTCGAGGCCATGTGGAGTTTGTTATGGAGAGGTGTCTGTTGTCGTGATGTGTCCGTTTGTTGAGATTTAATAGTCAAAGTTCGGAGGAAGTAGGTATTGGTTGGTGAAGAGCTTTGATATATATCAATTTTAGAGGAGTTTGGACTCCTAAAGGGAATATGACTAGAGGGGATCATCCGGAAGGAATACTACATGAAATCTAGAGGTAATCTATTGAAGAAATTTGGATGAAGTTCGACTGATGGAGAAGTCTAGAAGGAGTTTGGTTTCTGGAGAAATTCGATTGAAGGAGAAGGTCGAAAGGAGTTCGACTGTTGGAGAAATCCGACTGAAGGAAAAGTTTGAAAGGAGTTCAGCTCCTAAAGAAATTTGACTGAAGGAGAAGTCCGAAAGGAGTTTGGCTCCTAGAGGAATCCAACTGAAGGAAAAGTTCGAAAGAAGTTCAATTGCTGGAGGAATTTGACTGAAGGAGAAGTTTGGAAGGAGTTTGGCTATTGGAGAAATTTGACTGAAGAAAAAGTTCGAAAGAAGTTTGGCTGCTGGAGAAATTCGACTAAAGAAGAAGTTCGGAAGGAGTTCGGCTCCTAGAGGAATTTGACTGAAGGAGAAGTCTGAAAAGAGTTTGGCTCCTGAAAGAATTTGATTGAAGGAGAAGTCTAGAAGGAGTTCGGCTGCTGGAGGAATTCGACTGAAGGAGAAGTCCGAAAGGAGTTTGGCTCCTGGAGGAATTTGACTGAAGAAGAAGTTCGAAAGAAGTTCGACTGCTGGAGGAATTTGACTGAAGGAGAAGTCCGGAAGGAGTTTGGCTCCTAAAAAAATTTGACTAAAGGAGAAGTTTGGAAGGAGTTCGGCTGCTAGAGAATTTTTGATTGAAGCTCTTCTATGATTATCAGTTACATTAGACTAAGCATCAGACTGAACTTCGGTGGGAGCGGGGTTTATTTCCAATAATAGTCCACCTACTCTCGAGTTCGAAATTCGAAGGAAGAGAGTGCAAAAAAGATGACTGTCGAAATTTTTTTTTGAGCTCTACACCCATTGAGGTTGAAGCTCGAGGGAGATCTTATCTTCTATTGAAGTTGAAGCTCAGAAGAGATCTTATCTCCCATGGAGGTTGAGAGAGATCTTATATTCTTTTGAAGTTGAAGCTCGAGGAAGATCTTATCTCCAACCAAGGTTGAAAGAGATTCTATCTTTTTTTTAAAGTTGAAGCTCGGGAGAGATCTTATCTCTAGCCGAGGTTGAAGAAGATCCTATCTTTTTTTGATATCGAAAATTGGGAGAGATCTTATCTCCAATCGAGGTCTAAGGAGATTCTATCTTTTTTTGAAGTTGAAGCTCAGAGGAGATCTTATCTCCAGCTGAGGTTGAAGGAGCCAAGTTTGAAGAAGATCCTATCTTCTGTTGAAGTTGAAGCTCGGAGGAGATCGTATCTCTAGCCGAGGTTGAAGAAGATCTTATCTTCCATTAAGGTTGAAGCTTGGGGGAGATCGTATCTCCAGTCAAGATTGAAGGAGATCTTATCTTCTTTTGAAGTTGAAGCTTGGAGAGATCTTATCTCCAGTCGAGGTTGAAAGAGATCTTATCTTCTTTTGAAGTTGAAGCTCAAGAAAGATCTTATCTCCCATTGAGGTTGAAGCCCGAGAGAGATCTTATCTCCAACTAAGGTTGAAGAAGATCCAAGCTGCTATTGAAGTTGAAGCTCAGGGGAGATCTTATCTCCACCCGAGCTTCAACCTCGGCTGGAGATCCAATCATGTTGGTGCAGAATCTGGTTGATGCTGGATTGAGCTGGAGTTGATAAAGAAGAGATCACCGTCGGTGATCTGCAAAATAAAGTTTCATCTGGAGTCGGTAGTGGTGGCTCTGGTAGGATCCTCCGACGATCAAGTCAGCTCTTTTGGCCAATAGAAATGGAGTGCTTAGAAAAGAATTCAGCAGAGTTTTATGAAGGAGAAGAGAGCTTAGAAAAAATATATTTGGAGGGTCCCTTTTATAGATGGAGTCCAGAGTAGACTGATAGTGACAACTGTAACCATCTGATCGTGTGCCGCTCGAGGCCACATGAAATTTATTATGAAGAGAGGTGTTGCTTATAGTTGACTGATAATGACAGTCGTAACCATTTGGTAGTGGGGTCGCTTGTAGTAGACTGATAAATGACAATCGTAACTGTTCGATAGTGGGGTTGCTTATAGCAGACTGATAAATGATAGTTGTAACCGTTCGATAGTGGGCCGCTCAAAACTACGTGGAGTTTGTTATGGAGAGAGGTGTCCATTGTCATGATGTGCCCGTTCGTTGAGATTTAATAATTGAAGTTCGGAGGAAGCAGGCATTGGTTGGTGAAGAGCTTTGACATATATCAATTCCAGAGGAGTTTGAACTTCTAAAGGGAATACGACTAGAGGGAATCATCCGAGAGGAATATTACTTGAAATCTAGAAGTAATCCATTAGAAGAATTTGGATGGAGTTTGACTGATGGAGAAGTCTAGAAGGAGTTTAGTTCCTAAAGGAATCCGATTGAAGGAGAAGTCCGAAAGAAGTTTGGCTATTGGAGGAGTCCGACTGAAGAAGAAGTCTGGAAGGAGTTCGGCTGCTGGAGGAATCCGACTAAAGGAGAAGTTTGAAAGGAGTTCGACTCATGGAGGAATCCGATTGAAGGAGAAGTCTGAAAGAAGTTCGGCTCCTGGAGGAATTTGACTGAAAGAGAAGTTTGGAAGAAGTTCGGCTCCTAGAGGAATCCGACTGAAGGAGAAGTTTGAAAGGGGTTCGACTTCTAGAGGAATCCGACTGAAGGAGAAGTCTGAAAGGAGTTCGGCTCCTGGAGGAATTTGACTAAAGAAGAAGTTCGGAAGGAGTTCAACTGCTAGAAGAATCTGATTGAAGGAGAAGATTGGAAGGGGTTTAGCTCCTGAAGGAATTTGACTGAAGGAGAAGTCCAAAAGGAGTTTGACTGCTGGAGAATTCTCGATCGAAGCTCTTCTATGATTATCAATTACATTAGGCTAAGCATCAGACTAAACTTCGGTGGGAGCAGGGTTTATCCCTAACACCTTCCATTAGGAAGACATTTAATTAGATTATCATTTTGATCGATTACTCTAAATCAAATGAATAATAAATAATATTAGAGCACCTACTCTAATACCACTTGTTGCCTAGAAGAACAACCCAAGAGGGGGGGTGAATTAGGTTTTTCAAAAGTTTTTTGGATTAGTAAGTATTTTTATAGAATTTGAATATTGATATACTAGAAATGCAGTGATTTAAATGTGTAGAACATAATAGCAACTAAAAAAAATAATCACACACATAAAGCCATAAAATTTTTATAGTGGTTCGGTGTCAAACCTAACACCTATGTCCACTCCTCAAGCACTCCACTTGAGAATTCCACTATAATCTGCAAGATTACAGTAAGATTGTTTTCACCAGACTCATAATCAAAATCCTATTGATTTTATAGGCTAACCAACCAAAACCTAATCCCAAGCCACTCCTAGGCTTGTACAAATCCAATTCAAGGCTTGGATGAGCCTATCCCTCAAGTTTCAGTCCTTTGAAATTTGAAATACATTGATTTTAGAATTACAAAAATTTAAAACTAAAAATAAACTTCTTTGAAGAGCAGATTTAAAACTTTAATACACAAGATGAGTGGTTAGAGGGCTTTAGCAATGAATGCTCCCTTTCTTCTCTTGAGAATGCCTTGATTGCACAGCTGGATGAGTGGTTGAACAGCAATAAAGGCTCTTGAAAGCTCACTATTTGGTTTGCACATAGATTTTTCAAAAGTTGCTGATGTTTTTGTTGCTCAGAGGTAGCAACCCAAGAGGGAGGGGAGGTGAATTAGGTTCTTATAAAAGCTTTGGCCAAATTTAACTCTAGGAAATTATGTGTTTTAATTTTAATCTAAGTGGTGAGGATGAGATGTATATAATATGAGTAGCAGAATTAAGATAACAAAACCAAACTATGAAAGTAAAGTAAGAATTATAAGCTTGCAAAGTATATAGAGAGATAGAAGAAAAAAGTACAACACAAACACATAAAGATTTATAATGGTTTGGAGCAACCCGCTCCTACATCCACTCCCCAAACTTCTCTTGGAAATTCCACTATAATCTATCCTTGATTACAGTATGTTTGTTTTCCCAGGCTCACAAACAAGCCTAGTTGATTTTCACAAGAGCACCAATCGAAACCTAACACCGTTAGTTTTTTGGGTTCACTAACAACCTAGTTGATTTTTTAGGATCGCCAACCAAAATCTATAATGTTCAATTTCGGACTTGGATGGGCCTAAACTCCAAGTTTCTTTCCTCTAAAGAAACTTGTAAAGAAATCAAAAGATACAAGTAAAGTTTTAACACAATATAAAAAAGAGTATAAGCTCTTCTAAATCCTAAAGAACAAGCAGATAATGTGCTCGATTGAAGCTTGGCTTTTTTTCAAATTATGCTTGAGAGGATGTGGAAGATGTTAGAGAAGATTGCTTTGAAGGCTCATTGAAATTTGTGCACAACACTCCTCTTTTTTTTTCTTTTCTTTGGATATTCAATGTTCCTCACAAAATCTGAAAGATTTTCTCTCTAAATTCCTTATTCTCTTTCTTCTATTTTTTTAATTGATTCTCCACCTTTAAATACATTTAGAGAAGGTTGGAGTGAGAGTTCTTAGCCATTAGAAGCTTTGAAATAGCTGTTGGGGTTGAAAAATAGCTGTTGGAAAATTATCTGTTGAAGGCTATCCGTGCAGATCAAGACCTCTCAATTTTTTACGAGATCTCTCATCAAATTTCGAGATCTCTCAATTTTTCATGAGATGTCTTGTCAAAACCGCGAGACATCTCGAGAAATCTACGAGACCTCTCACTTTCAGAGTATAGAAATGAAGTTTCTATCTTTTGAAAATGAGACGTCTTGAGTTCAACTCGAGACCTCTCGAGACTGTGCTAGAATATTATTTCATTATGCCAAACCACTTGAGAGCTTTCGAAAAAAATTTGAGACATCTTGAAAAATTCTAACTTTATTTTTCTTCAATGTTTGACCTTCCAAACATGAGTTTCTTAGCCCTAAACTCTTTTAAACATAATTGCCTCCTTCAATTTTAATTTCTCTTCTTTCAATCATACTTTTTTCATACCAAGCCATCCAAATATGTATGAATTTACTCTTTTAAGTATTTTGGCATGGCATCTTGAGAGGATTTATTCTTGAGATAAATTCTTCATTTTGGATACTTGAAAAATCCTACACACATTCTTGAAATACATGATTAGATATATAATATACTCAATATTTTAGAATCATCAAAATCAATCTCAAGGTCAACAGTTTTCTACTTTCTTGCTTTTATATATTGAGTTTTCTAGCCTTAATCTGACTTTAGAAGCCTTCTAATCTAAGCTGGAAAGTCCAAAAATGGGTTTATAGCCGTTAGAACATTAGAAAAACCATTTTAGAGGATAAAAAATGGAATCTAGGTAGTTCTAAAAACTAGCCATTGGGGCTGTTAGAAACTTAGGAGTCACCTCCCCAGATCCTTGAGTCGACTCCAGCTGCAGGATGAAAAGTCTGATATTTTATATTTCTATCCCATGCCAATTCTACGTGCTGGAGTTGGCTCTTGAATTTCATGAGTCGACTCCAGTTGCAGGGTGAAGTATACAACGTTATGTTCCTAGACTGGTGCCTTTACTGAGTTGGGAGTCCGCTCCAGCTTTTCATGAGTCGACTCCTGATCGACTCTTGACTGTGCCAATTACTGAAACTTTGCTGGATTCAATTTTAAACTTTTTTTTGTTCATTCTTGATCCAATACTCTTTGAAATACATTTGGCTTGATTTCTTTTGCTCTTCTTTCTTGATTCTTTTGATAAGAAACATGGAGCTTCATTGAGATGGATTTCTGTCTTCTTGAACTTTATCTTAAATACTTCAACCAAACTATTAGTACCAAAAATAGACTCAAATATTTTGTTATTCATCAAAATCATACCTAGGGTCAACACTAGGGATGAAGATGTTAGATATGTGTGCCCTAGAAGTCAGAATTGGCTGACACTTGTTATACACTTCTAAGGGCAAAATTATAATTTTGACTATAAATAATAAAATGAGTTATTTTCTATCATAATGTGTATTTAGTGTCTGTGATACATCCCTTGAGTTAATGGCAATGATAGTTTTTATTTTCAAAAGCTAAAAATTTAAGATATGAATTTTTATTATTAACTCATAAAATGCTCTTGACCGTAGGACCATCAGAAGGATGGTGATTGATCTGAAAGATTGGTGTACAATTACTTCTTTATAGTAGATGAGTCTTGAGTCTACGATGTAGAGACACCAGAGCGAGAGTACAGATACTCGTTAGAGAATGAGGGCACTGAGCGTGACCACCTCGAGCAGTCATTAGGAAGTCTACCTTCTCATCGATGACTGGCTCGAAGCTGTAGTTGTGTGTCTAATTCTTTGACCTGAGGTACATCGACAGTTTACCTTGAGGGTTTTATAGTTTGACTACTTCATGACTCGATCTCCTAGCCATTCAAAATCTTGAGGTGTATGTTGGCTATAGCATGTTCATTGTAGGAATTGGATTGCACCAATAGAAAATCTATCTAGCTCGGTAGATGAGGAGTAGCCCTATGATGATCATGAGAATCAAGTCCATAAGCCCATGGCCATGGCAGAGTGAAATAATAGAAAGAGTTTCTATTAAGGTTTTCACATTGAACTTGAATTGAATGATTAATCATATGACGGATATTAGGGTTTGACGAGATTACCTTAACCCCAATCCAGTCGAAGCTCAAGATAGGAGAATTTAATCACATAGGTAACTGCACCGAGAGATTCATTTTCAGTTCTGATGGGTTGCCACCATATGCTACTAGGTATCACTGGTGGATTTTGAGAGCAATTAGAATAATTTAGATGATTAATCATACTAGTTGTTTGAATTAGAAAAGTTCTGATCCATCAGAAGGTGTTTTGATGATGTCGATGATAGAGATCATGATATATCTCATTACCATACGAAACTAAACCTAACTAGATCACACAAATAAGAATTTTGATATGGATATCATCAATTGGACTAACCCAGTTCAATTGATTTGAATTTGATTCAATTAGGTTCAAGGAAATCATGCTAGCACATGATTGAGCCTAATGTTCTCCTTTAATTATCATTAAAGTTTATCTCGACTGAGCCAAATATGTCTGAGCCCACTTAAGTACCTTTACTTGGTCTGACTAAAGCTCATTCTGGTTAGAAAAGGATTATCTTAATTTATGAGATGAATTTGAAATAATACCTGCCATTTTCCATCACCTGCTAAATCCCATTTCGAATATTTGGTCAAACATTGGCCTTTGACACTTAGACATCTACCCATGTGTCAAGCCATCATAGGAGAGAGTTCTTGGATCATTCCACCAACTAAAAAGTAGATGGATAAGGGGCACACACCTAGGGAGGCGTACGCCCATGGATAAAGCATCTAGAGTCTTGTATAGATGGGACTCCAATTGCTTCGGAGATTCTACTTGGATGGCGCCTAGAAGACTGCTTTGATCCAGTCTTGGTGCCATCTAAGGATGATTCAGAGGGGCTCTCATCTGATTGGATCAGATGATGTCATCCCATCAATCAGATTTAGATCTAATTGCACAAAAAGGCATGATTGGTCGGGATGATGTAGCACTGCATGGCATAATAGGGTCTATAAAAACCATGTCTATGCCAATATCAAAGATGCTTGACCCTTTACCCATGCCACAAGGCTGCCTCTCTTCCTCCTCCATGCCACCTTTAGGTGTTCTCTCTCCTATCCATGTCCAAGAATTTTTGGGCATAAGTTTGGTGTGATCCAAGCAAGAAAAAGGTGACAGAAAAAAGGAAGAAGGCAGCACTGCTGCAAGAGACAACTCACATCTTCGAAAGGAATTTTGAAGATCTTCAAAATCAGATCTAGATCTGATTTTTGGAAAAGTGATAAAGAAGGAGGAGATCTCCAAATCCTACCTGAGTGGATATCGATAGAGACTAGGCACTTGCATGGCTAGATCCAAAACCTCAAGTAGACATCAGGATCATCACAGGATAATCAGATTATCTGCAAAAAGATAAAATTAAATTAAATTAAATTTATTCTTTATTTTATTTTATTTTTTTTATTAAATAAATAATATCAGATCTAAAAAGTCTCAGATCTAATTTGGATCTAAGAGAAATTTTTTTGAAATATCTCTTTTGATCCAATCAGATCTGAACGAATCTGATCCAAAAAACTAGATTTTTCCTTCGACTGGTATCAGAGCCAGGTTGCATTTTCCATTAGATCTAGTTTTATTTTTATTTTGATATAATAATTTGATGATTTTAGATATCACATTAGATGTTATTAGATCTAAAATTATAAATTAAAAAAAAATTAAATAATTTAGATCTAAGTTGTACAAGATGCATGACTAGTTGTAGAATAGAATTATTCTATGTATTGTCGAGCATGATCATAATTTAATTTAATTAATTATAATTTTTAGATCTATTTATTTACTATTTTTTAATATTATAAATATTATAATAAGATTCAAAAATAAAAAATAAAATTATTTAATTTTTGTTCATATGAGATATGATGAATGCATGTTTAGACTAGTTGTAGAATAGTTCTACATAATCTAGAATAGATTTTAATTTGATATGATCAATTTAAATTTAATTTTTTAGATGATTATGAGATAATTTAGATCTAAAAATATGCATGATATGATACATGAAGATGTATGCAAAACATGTTTATAGTTAGATCAATTTTTTATATATGAGATATATGACGTAGATCTAACTAGTTTTGTAGTTTTCATATTTCTGATTAAGATATTTTTCTTGGTCGTCCGATCATAAGAATAAAGTAGGATTTAAATACCCTCTCCTTCCATTCGATGGGGTGTTCTTATGATGTGTAGGGATGCTGCGCGTTCGTCCTTAATCAGAAATCTAAAACTTATTTTCTGCAAAATCCTAGATCCTGAAATCCTAGAATTTTATTTACATATTTTGTTTGTGAATCCTAAACTTAATTAAGAATTAAGATTATGAAATATGTTAAGTATAAAAATTAAAAATTTTCAGATTTAAGACATAGTCATAAAATTAGGTTCGGACTAGGGTAGCTCAATTAGGTCTAGCGGTTGATCAAATCGAATCAAGAGTTGGTTAGATGGGATCAAGAGTGCTTAATTAACCAGCCTAATAGAATTAAGTCTGGGTCAAGATCGAATCACATAAGTGATCGATCAAGCTAAGACTAAACTTAATTAAGAATTAAGATTATGAAATATGTTAAGTATAAAAATTAAAAATTTTAGATTAAGCTCATAAAATTAGGTTCGGTAGGGTAGCTCAATTAGTCTAGCGGTTGATCAAATCGAATCAAGAGTTGGTTAGATGGGATCAAGAGTGCTTAATTAACCAGCCTAATAGAATTAAGTCTGGGTCAAGATCGAATCACATAAGTGATCGATCAAGCTAAGACCTAATTAAGCTCAGTGGTTAGAGTCGAGATTGTAGGCTAACCTGATTGGTTCTGGCTCAACAATTTGGTGTCTAAGGTAAGTCTGGTAGATACGATCGACTAATTTTTAATTGAAAGCTACTCGACTCGAAAGCGTTCTTATCGAGTTAATGGCATATCCCTTCCATCGGTCTTACTTATCTTGCCATATTTGTCGACCCAGTCCTGATCTAAGGTGGTTAACTATCCTAGCTAACCCATGCCACTAGGTTAGTCATAATTGTTATGGCTATTGTAAGTTAAGATTAAAGAGACCTAAATCAAATCTTTTTAAGAAAAGATTAAGTCTAAGGACTTCCACCATTGTAGATATACGGGCCCTTCCCATGGTTGATTGTTCTTGACTAGTCACAGTAGTTCAGTTGCACCGAAAAGACGCAACCATGTCTATTAGACATTGAATGCTACAGGCTGGAGGATAAATTGGACTCAATATTCTGGATACAGTGAAAGACCCAATTAGGAATCCAATCTATGCAAATGATAGGTCTGACTTAATTAAGGAGTGGATCGATATTTCAGACACGGTGAGATTCATGAATTAGAGACTAAGTTTGGGTGCACCATGATTAGAGAATCATTGAACAAGAGTTATCCACTCATTAGCTAACCCATCATCAATAACTGTTAGGTGAGGTGATGAGTCAGTTGGTGGGACTGCACCATCCATTAGAAATCTATAATCATGGAGATTTTTACATCTATACAAAGGGAGTGTAGGGATCCGAGAAAATAGTGGGAGCTAATTTGTTTAAAAATTAAACTCCTAAACAAATTGGTCAAGACTTAATTATAATATCTAAAGAGAAACTTTGACTCTCTATAAGAAAAGTAAAATGTCTGCATCCAACCCACTAGCATGTTTCTTGGACACCCATAGACTGATCAAACCCAATTATAAGGATTGGCTTCAAAACATCAAAATTGTTGTGGGTTTTGAGAAGTTAACTCATGTATTGGATCAGGATCCCCCCACCTTACTAGCTCGTCCATCCACCGGATAGAGAGCATCTCTTGACAAGTGGATGGACGAAGATAACAAAGCCAGATACTACATGTTGGGCTCGATGTTTGATGAGCTTCAGCACTAACATGAAGATATCAAGACTGTCCATCAAATGTTGGCTTACCTGCAAGAGATGTTTGGTGAACAGAGTCGTGCAGCCAAATATCACATCACTAAACGACTATTCAAGGCTAAAATGTGTAATGGACAGTCAGTCCAAGATCATTATCTGATGATGATCAAGGACTTGAAAGAGCTTGAGAAGCTCGGAGTGAAGTTTGTGGAAAGAAGAAGGTGGAAGGAGGAAAGAAAAGGAAGGCAGAGCTGAAGAAGAAGGCCGTTGACAAAGGTAAGTATTTCCATTATGTTAGATATGTGTGCCCTAGAAGCTAGAATTGGCTGACACTTATTATACACCTCTAAGAATAAAATTATAATTTTAACTATAAATAATAAAATAAATTATTTTCTATCATAATGTGTATTTAGTGTCTGTGATACATCCCTTGAGTTAATGGCAATGATAGTTCTTATTTTCAAGAGTTAAAAATTTAAGACATGAATTTTCATTATTAACTCATAAAATGCTCCTTACCGTAGGATCATCATGAAGATGGTGATTGATCTGAAAGATTGGTGTACAATTACTTCTTTATAGTAGATGAGTTTGAGTCTATGGTGTAGTGACATCAGAGCGAGAGCATAGGTACTCGTTAGTGAACGAGGGCACTGAGCATGACCACCTTGAGCAGTCATTAGGAAGTCTACCTTCTCGTCGATGATTGGCTCAAAGCTGTAGTTGTGTATCTAGTTCTTTGATCTGAGGTGCATCGATAGTTCACCTTGAGGGTGTTATAGTTTGACTACACCATGACTCGATCTCCTAGCCATTAAAAATCTTGAAGTGTATGTTGGCTATAGCATGTTCATTATAGGAATTGGATTGCACCAATAGAAAATCTATCTACCTCGGTAGATGAGGAGTAGCCTTATGATGATTATGAGAATCAAGTCCATAAGCCCATGGCCATGGCAGAGTGAAATAATAGAAAGAGTTTCTATTAAGGTTTTCATGTTGGACTTGAATCGAATGATTAATCATATGATGGATATTAGGATTTGATGAGATTACCTTAACCTCAATCCAGTTGGAGCTCAAGATAGAAGAACTTAATCACACAAGTAACTGCACCAAGAGGTTCATTTTTAGTTCTGATGGGTTGCCACCATATGCTGCTAGGTGTCACTGGTTGATTTTGAGAGCAATTAGAATAATTTAGATGATCAATCATACTAGTTGTCCGAATTAGATAAGTTTTGATCCATCGGAAGGTGTTTCGATAATGTGGTTGATAGAGATCACAACATATCTCATTATCATACTAAAATGAACCTAACTAGGTCACATAAATAAGAATTTTGATCTGGATATCATCAATTGGACTAACCCAGTTCAGTTGATTTGAATTAGATTCAATTAGGTTCAAGAAAAAATTATGCTAGCATACGATTGAGCCTAATGTTCTCCTTTAATTATCATTAAAGTTTATCTCGATTGAGCCAAATGTATTTGGGCTCACTCAGGTACCTTCACTTGGTCTGACTAGAGCTTGTCCAGGTTAGAAAAGGGTTGTCTTAATTTATGAGATGAATTTGAGACAACACCTACCATTTTCTGTCACCTACTAAATCCTGTTTCGGACATTTGGTCAAACATTGACCTTTGACACTTAGACATCTGCCCATATGTCAAGCCATCATAAGAGAGAGTTCTTGAACTAGTCCACCTACTAAAAAGTAGATGGATAAGGGGTGCATGCCTAGGTCGGCACGCGCCCATGGATAAAGCATCTGGAGTCCTGTATATATGGGATTCTAGTTGCTTCGAGGATTCTACTTAGATGACGCCTAGAAGACTGCTTTGACCCAATCTTTGCACCATCTAAGGATGATTTAGAGGGGCTCTCATCTGATTGGATTAGATAATATCATCCCACCAATCAGATTTAAATCTAATTGCATGAAAAGTTATGATTGATCGAGATGATGTGGGACTGCATGGTGCAACAGGATCTATAAAAACCCTATCTATGCCAAGATCAAAGATGCTTGACCCATTGCCCATGCCACAAGGCTGCTCCTCTTCCTCCTCCACACCATCTTTCGGTGTTCTCTCTTCTATCCACTCCCAATAATTTTTGGGCATAAGTTTGGTGCGATCCAAGCAAGAGAAAGGCGACAGAAAAAGGAAGAAGGCAGCACTGCTGCAAGAGACAACTCACATCTTCGAAAGGAGTTTTGAAGATCTTCAAAATCAGATCTAGATATAATTTTTGGAGAAGTGATAAAGAAGAAGAAGATCTTTAGATCCTACTCGAGTGGATACCGATAGAGGTCAGGCACTTGCGTGGCTAGATCCAGAACCACAGGCAGACATCAGGATCATCATAGGATAATCAGATTACCCGCAATAAGGTAAAATTAAATTAGATTCAATTTATTTTTTATTTTATTTTATTTTTTTATTAGATAAATAATATCATATCTAAAAAATTATAGATCTAATCTAGATCCAAGAGAAAAATATTTGAAATATCCCTTTTGATCCAATCAGATCTGAATGAACCTGACCCGAAAAACTAGGATTTTTCTTTCAACTGGTATGAAAGCCAGGTTGCATTTTTCATTAGATCTAATTTTATTTTAATTTTGATCTAATAATTTGATGATTTTAGATGTCACATTAGATGTGATTAGATCTGAAATAAGAAAAAAAAACTAAATAATTTAGATCTAAGTTGTACAACATGCATGACTAGTTGTAGAATAGAATTGTTCTATGTATAGTCTAGCATGATCATAATTTAATTTGATTAGTTATGATTTTTAGATCTATTTATTTACTATTTTTTGATATTATAAATATTATAATAAGATCTAAAAATAGAAAATAATATTATTTAATTTTTGTTCATATGAGATATGATGAATGCATGTTTAGACTAGTTATAGAACAGTTCTACATAATTATCTAGAATAGATTTTAATTTAATATGATCAATTTAAATTTAATTTTTTAGATGATTATGAGATAATTTAGATCTAAAAATATGCATGATATGATACATGAAGATATATGCAAAACATGTTTATAGTTAGATCAATTTTTTATATATAATATATATGATGTAGATCTAACTAGTTTTGTAGTTTTCATATTTCTGATTAAGGCATTCCCCTTAACCGTCCAGTCATAAGAACAAAATAGGATTTAAATACCCTCTTCTTCCATTCGATGTGGTGTTCTTATGATGTGTCGGAGTGCTGCACGTTCGTCCTTAATCAAAAATCTAAAACTTATTTTCTGCAAAATTCTAGATGCTGAAACTCTAGAATTTTATTTACATATTTTGTTTGTGAATCCTAAACTTAATTAAGAATTAGGATTATGAAATATGTTAAGTCTAAAAATTAAAAATTTTTAGATTTAAGATATACTCATAAAATTGGATTCGGGCTTGGGTAGCTCAATTAGGTCTAGCGGTTGATCAAACTGAATCAAGAGTTGATTAGATGGGATCAAGAGTGCTTAAATTGACCAGCCTAATAGGATTAAGTCTGGGTCAAGATCGAATCACATGAGTGATCGATCAAGCTAAGACCTAATTAGGCTCAGTGGTTAGAGTCTACATTGCAGGCTAACCTGATTGGTTCTGGCTCAACAATTTGGTGTCTAAGGTAAGTCTGGCAGATACGATTAACTAATTTTTAATTAAGAGCTACTCGATTCAATTGCATTCTTATCGAGTTAATGGCATATCCCTTCCATCAATTTTACTTATCTGGCCATATTTGTCAACTCAGTCCTGATCTAAGGTGCTTAACAATCCGAGTTAACCCATGCCACTAGGTTAGTCATAATTGTTATGGCTATTGTAAGTCAAGTTTAGAAAGACCTAAATTAAATCTCCCTAAGAAAAGATTAGGTCTAAGATATTCCACCATTGTATATATGCGAGCTCTTTCCAGGGTTGATTTTTCTCGACAGTGACTCAATTGCATCGAAAAGATGCAACCATGTCTATTAGGCATTGGATGCTACAGGCTGGAGGATAAATTGGGCTCAATATTTTAGATACGATGAGAGACCCAATTAGGAATCTAATATATGCAAATGGTGGGTCTGACTTAACTAAGGAGTGGATCAATATTTCGGGCATGGTGAGATTCATGAATTAGAGACTAAGTTTGGGTGCACCATGATTAGAGAATCATTGGACAAGAGTTATCCACTTATTGGCTAACCCATCATAAATAACTATTAGGTGAGGTGATGAGTCAGTTGGTGGGATTCCACCACCCATTAGAAATCTATAATCGTTGAGATTTTCGCATCTTTATAGAGGGAGTGTAGGGATCCGAGAAATTAGTGGAAGCTAATTTGTTTAAAAATTAAACTCCTAAATAAATTGGTCAAGTCTTAATTACAATATCTAACTAAAAACTTTGACTCTCTATAAGAAAAGCAAAATGTCTGCATTCAACCCACTAGCATATATCCTGGACACCCATAGACTGATCGGACCCAATTACAAGGATTGGCTTCAAAACTTCAAAATCATTTTGGATTTCGAGAAGTTAACTCATGTATTAGACCAGGATCCCTCTACCTTACCAGCTCATCTATCCACTAAACAGAGAGCATCTTTTGATAAGTGGACAGACGAATATAACAAGCTCAGATACTACATGTTGGGCTCGATGTCTGATGAGCTTTAGCACCAACATGAAGATATCAAGACTACCCGCCAAATGTTGGCTCAACTATAAGAGATGTTTGGTGAACAAAGTCGCATAGCCAAATATCAGATCACTAAATGACTATTCAAGGCTAAAATGCATGATGGACAGTCAGTCCAAGATCATTGTTTGATGATGATTAAGGACTTGGAAGAGCTTGAGAAGCTCGAAGTGAAGTTGGACCTGGATCTGCAGAATGATATAATTCTGCAATCCTTGACTGATGCATATGGGCAGTTCATCATGAACTATCATATGCATAAACTTCAAAATACTCTGGTCGAGCTTATGAACATGCTGGTTACTGCTGAGCTTTCAATGAAAAGTTCTAAAGGCTTAGTATTTGCTATAGAATGGACTTCTTCCAAGAGAAAGTTTTTTGAAAAGAAGAAGTCTGCGAAAAGACAGAAGGTGGACGGAGAAAAGAAAAAGAAGACAGAGCTGAAGAAGAAGACCACTGACCAAGAAAAGTATTTCCATTGCAACACTGACGGCCACTGAAAGCGAAACTGCCCTACATACCTGGCTACCCTGAAGAATAAGGAGGCAAGTCCTTCTAGAGGTATGCTCGTTATTGAATCTAACCTTATGATTTCCTCTGCATCCAGTTGGATGCTTGACTCTGGTTCTAGTGCTTATTTGTGCACTTTCATGCTGGATCTTGAGGATAGTAGGAGGCTAAGGGATGGTGAGATGATCTTACGCATTGGAAACAGAGCAAGGGTTGCTACTATGGTCATGAAAACCTACCCTCTTCGACTATCATCTGGATTAGATTTAGTTCTTAAGGATTGTTATTATGTGCCTGCAGTAAGCAGAAATTTGATTTCTATTTCATGTTTAGCACTAGAAGGCTATATAATTAGTTTTCTTAAGGACCATTGTAATATTCTTTATGAAAGAAATAAAATTGCAAGTGGTTTTCTTATTAACGGTCTTTATCAGTAACATATTGATGTATCTATTTTTAATATTGAGCAAAATGTGAATGCCATAAAATCAAAATGATTTAGGAATAGTCCAAATGATAGGTATCTATGGCACCTTAGACTAGATCATATAGCAGAAGATAGGATTAACAAATTGGAGAAAAATGAGCTACTGAGTCAATTGACTTTCGAGTCATATCCAATTTGTGAATCATGTCTTCATGGCAAAATGACTAAACTTTCTTTTATGGAACATGGGGAAAGGGCCATGGATTTACTTGTTCTAGTACATACTGATGTGTGCGGCCCATTTGATGTGCCGGATAGAGGCAATTTTATTTACTTCATATCCTTCACCGATGATTTATCTCGGTATGCGTATGTGTATCTTATGAGACACAAGTTTGAAGCCTTTAAAAAGTTTAAATAATTCAGACATGAAGTAGAAAAGCAAACTAGAAAATCTATTAAGGTTCTTCGATCAGATCGAGGAGGTGAATATCTTAGTCGAGAATTTCTGGACTATCTCAAGTTGAATGGCATAGTGTCACAATGGACTCCACCTGGAACACCTCAACTCAATGAGATTTCAAAATGGAGGAATCGGATCCTATTGGAATCAGAATATGCTTCTAGTTTAAGATCAGAACCACCATATACAAGAAAAATATCTTTAGTCCTTCTTAAGTACTTAAGAATATTTTTCATAGCTTTCCAATGATCCTCTTCTAGATTAGCTTGAAATCTACTTGCAATGCCTAAAGCATAAGCAACATCAGGCCTTGTACAAAACATGGCATACATTATTGATCCAACAACCGAAGCATAAGGAATAGAACACATTCTATTTCTTTCTTCAGGTGTCTTTGGAGACATCTTTTTAGAGAGATGTATGCCTTGACTCATGGGTAAATAACCTCTTTTACTCCCATCCATACTGAATCTTTTCAGTATTAAGTCAATGTATCTTGATTGGGACAAGCCTAGCATCCTTTTAGATTTATCTCTATAGATCTTTATTCCTAGTATATAGGATGCTTCTCCCAAATTTTTCATGAAAAACATATTTGATAGCCATAATTTGACTGTTTGTAACATTGGGATATGATTCCTAATGAGGAGTATGTCATCTACATACAGAACTAAGAAGACTATGGTTCTCCCACTAGTTTTCTTATATACACATGGTTCATCCACATTCTTGATAAAATCAAACTCTTTTACTGTTTCATCAAAACAGATGTTCCAACTCCTTGATGCTTGCTTTAATCCATAAATGGATCTCTTAAGTTTGCATACATGATTTGGTCTCTCATTTGACTCAAATCCTTCTGGCTATGACATATAGACCTCCTCCTCAAGGAAACCATTAAGGAAGGTAGTCTTTACATCCATTTACCATATTTCATAGTCGTGGTATGTTGCTATAGCAAGCATAATCTAAATAGATTTGAGCATGGCAACAGGTGGAATGTTTCATCATAATCAATCCCTTGTTTTTGCCTAAAACCCTTAGCCACCAATCTGGCCTTATAGGTTTTAATTTGACTATCAGCTCCAATCTTTTTCTTAAAAATCCATTTGCATCCAATAGGGTTTATATCCTCTGGTGCATCCACCAAAGTCCATACCTTGTTGGTGTGCATGGATTCCATTTCGAATTGTATGGCAGCCAGCCATTTGTAAGAGTCCTTACTTTTGACTGCTTCCGTATAGGTTAGAGGTTTGTCATTTTCAATGACTTGGGCATCATTGTTCTCAATAATGAAACCATATCTCATAGGTGTATTTTGTACACTTTTAGACCTACGGATAGGAGTTATGTGTTTTGGTTCTTTTATATGATTATATGGTTGAGAAATTTCTATTTGTTTTTTTTGAACTTCACTAAGTTCAATATTTCTGCCACTATCCTTTTTTAGGATAATTTTTTTTCCATGAAAATGGCATGCCTACTTACAAATACCTTTTATTCAGTAGGATGGTGGAATAAATATCCTATACTATTTTTAGGATATCCTATAAATAGACATCTGTCTGATCTAGCATCAAGTTTATGTCCAAAATTTCATTTGACATATGCTGGACAACCCCATATCTTAAGATACCTAAGATTAGATTTCTTACTTCTCCATATGTCATATGGAGTACTAGATACAGATTTAGAAGGTACTCTATTCAAGATGTAAATTGCAGTCTCCAGGGCATAACCCCAGAAGGAAATAGGTAAATTAGTGAAGCACATTATGGACCGTGCCATATCTAATAAGATACGATTTTTTCTTTCCGCTACATCATTTAATTGCGGTATATAAGGAGGTGTCCATTCAGAGAGAATCCCTTTAACTTTAAGATAGTCAAGAAACTCACTAGATAGGTATTCTCCTTCCTGATCAGATCGAAGGATTTTTATATATTGTCCAGTTTATTTTTCGACCATACTTTGATACTCTTTAAATTTATCAAAGGCTTTTGATTTGTGTTTCATAAGATACACATATCCAAACCTAAATAAATCATCAATGAATGTAATAAAATAAGAGTATCCTCCTCTGGCTTGAGTTGTTATAGGACCACATACATCCGTATGTATAAGTCCTAATAACTCATTTATCCTTTCTCTATGTCCACTAAATGAAATCTTGGTTATTTTACCCATGAGGCATGATTCACAAGTTCCTAATGATTCATAATCAAAAGGATCAAAGAACTTTTCTTTGTATAACTTGTTAATCCTAGCCTTACTAATATGACCTAATCGATAATGCCAAAGTAAAGTATTATTTATGTCATCTCTCTTACATTTTTCATTTTTATCAATATGAAATATATTGTCATCCAAACATAGAGTCAACAAACCATTGCTAAATATGTCAAAACAAATATTTTCATTAGAATATTTGATCGAGCAACCTTCGCTCGTTACATTAAGACTATAACCTTATTTTAATAATAAGGGTATAGATATAATATTTCTAATGATCTTAGGCATATAATAATAATTTGTAAGCTCTAAGATCTTTCCATAAGGTAACTTCAATATATTTGTCCCTACAGCTTCTGCTTGGATAGACTCTCCTCCAGCGCCATAGAGCTTGAAGTCACCTTTCTTTAAACTCTTAATTTTCTGCAGCCCCTACAAAGATTTGCAAATATGAAAATCACAGTCGGTATCTAATATCCAAGAATTTAAAATGGAAGAATTTAATGATAATATAGTATGTATCTCATACATACCTGTTGGTGCATTATTTGCACTAGACTTCATGGTTGCAAGGTAAGCCTTGCAATTCCTCTTCTAATGACCTACTTTGCCGCAGTGAAAATAAGTCATCTGTCCGAAGATCTTCTTCTCCTTTTTCTTCTTATTTATACCACTTTTAGGGTTCAACCTTCTCTTTGAACCCTTTTTGCCTACCTTTTTCTTAGAGATCCCATCCATAAGAAAAAAAGAAGCCTTATCTTTCTTGATATGGCTTTCTGCTATCTTAAGCATATTTAACAGCTCAGGCAAGAAAGAATTCAGTTTGTTCATGTGATAGTCCATGATAAACTAAAAAAATAATTCTAAAAGTGATTGCAGGATCAAATCCTGACTTAACTCCCCATCCATAACAAAACCAAATTGACTTAATCGAGTGATTGGGTCAATTACCATCAAAACATGATTTTGTATGGATGTTCCTTCTATCATTCTTGCATGAAATAATTACTTAGATATCTCATATCTAGCAGTCCTACTATGCTCTCCATAAAGCTCTTTTAGATTGAGCAATATGGATTGAGTGTCCATGCCATCATGCTGCCTCGGTAATTCATTATTCATAGAGGCAAGTATGATGCATTTGATAGTAAGAGAATCATTTTGCCACATCTTGTATGTGGATTTATCTTCATCTATGGCATCATTTTCTAATGGCTTAGGATCAGGGGTGTCAAGAATATAGGATAGTTTTTCTTGACTGAGTACTATTTTAAGGTTTCTCAACCAGTCAACATAATTTTGATCAGTCAATTTATTTGAATCCAAAATTGAACGTAATGAAAGTGAAGAAGCCATTTAATCTACATAATAAAGAACAATATAGAAGCAAACAATTCATGATGACAAACATAATTAAATTAGGATTTTAATTTAATTATGTCTTCCACTAAAAAATCATAACCCTCTAATGGATTTTCTTAGTGAGAATAAGATCCTAATTCCCTATAAAAAGTCTTATGGTTGCACAACAAATCTGTTAAAAGTTCAAAGGTAGGAAACTCTTTCCAATTGCATTTTATGCAACTCTCAAAAACTTTTACTTCTAAAATATTAATAGCCTTGTATTAGCATAACAAACTTTAATGTTTTAGTTTAAGTAGAACCCTTCATTTCTATACAGTCAAAAATAAAATATAACTACTTTTGTGGTTACACAATAAAGTAGTATATTCAAAATGCTGTAAGCATCTCAATGTACTAGATTAATATTACATCTTTTTCCAAGATAGATCTTATAGTTACATAATAGAACTAATATGGTTCTGGACATAATAAGAAATTAGTATGAAGGAAGGCCTTAATGTAGTGAATATAATATTAAGCATTTCAATCTGGAATTAAATTAATCGAATCGACCAGGTAAATGGGAGAGAAATGGGAGTCCTTCCATTGCTTTTCTTAGACACCAATAAATTAGCTAGATCAGACAACAGAACCAATTAAAAAGCTATGTTCTCTTTACCAATCATGAACTATTTTTCCTAGACACCGATTGATCAATTAGACATCCTGATTGATTCAGCTATAGATTAATTACACTACAACTTAATATAATTTTTTTTTTGTAGAGGGATTTAAATGGTCTCAATACATATTGATTTAAAATAAACTAAATACATAATAGCATTAATTATGATAAAATTTATATATATCTATTAACATGTATAATTATTCTAGGACAACCATCATTATATAGTGAATACTTTTTCACTATATCAGGGCAACCTTTACAAAATAATATATACAACATAATCTCATTATGATAAGAAAAAGAATATGATCTCATCATATAAATAAAAACATGCTAAAAAATATTATATCATATTTTTCATTTATGCCATTATACTACAAGCAAAGCATTATATGATTTAACCTAGTAAGGCTTGCTCTGATACCACTAATGGGAATGGTGTACAGGGCGGAAGCATGGAATTCAAAACAAAAATATGAAATCAAATAAACCAAATCTAAATCCAAGGACTACCTTATTAGCAATTAAATCATATAACATGTATTTGTAATATAAAAGAAAGTATTAGAACATACCTCTTATCGCTAAACCCTAAGTTATCCCTGATCGTCGGTAGCAGTTCGTCAGGGGTTCCACTAGGTGCCCACATCTTCACCCTCCAATGTTGATCCACACAGAGATTTGATCAAGACACCAGCACCTCTGATTTATATAATTAAGGTTCTAATAATAAGAACTTTAATTAAAAGGGCAAGACCTTCTTTAGCCTTTATGTTACCTTCCTTGCCTCTCTATATCTATCTTTCTTTTTCTTTGTCTTCTTAATTTTCCTTCCTAATCTCTTAGTCTTAAGATGACAACTTATTGTTATAATGACAAGGACTAGATAAGAGAAAGAAAGAAAGAAAATTGGACAAAAAGAAACTCTTGTAAGAAAGAAAGATAATGTTCACTTCTCCCAGACTCTTGGTGTGCACCCTTATTTATAATGTACGTAGGGGTGCCATCTAAAATTCTCACACCCTTCCCACATCAATATCTCATGCCCCATCATCAAATCTCACATCCATCTAAATTTTGCGCCATTTAAAATTCCATAGACTTAGTCCAAGAGGTGCCTTAAAATAGAAGGACTCTTTGGACTAATTCTACATAGTTTTTCTACGAAGAGTCGTGATGCATAAATGTATGGTGCCATAATTCAAAGGTTTGGATCAGATTAGATGGCCATCTAATGGCCCTTAAAGGGATTCCCATTCAATAAGAAGGCATGGAGATATACTTTGAATAGTCAAAGTCCCAAGAGGCATCAAGAAGGAGTGGGCGGCATGGAGTCCAAGGTGGCAAAGACTCTTAGGCGACAAAACATCCTAGGCGAAAAAATTAAAAGAAAAAGGAGTATTTCATCTACAGAAGGACTCTTCTATGCCCCATAATAGATGTCCATGCTAATTCAAAAAATATTTATGCTATAAAACAAATGGAAAAAGTCAAAGAAGGTAGGCACCAACTAATTTCATGTGCCAAAAATCCTTTGCGCATGAAATACTTCCCATGCGCAAGAGAGAGACTCTCTGGCATGTGGGATTCTGGTATGTGGTGTCCAATCTAAATCCCAATCAATCTAGATTTATTCAATTCAAGACCAAATTTTATTCAGCTCAAATTGGACCTTAATTAGCCTAAATCGGAAGCTGATTCGAATTCAATTCGAATCTAGGTGCTAGGGTTTGCTACATATGCTAGCATGTTTATCTTGCAAACATGGTCTAATCCAATTAGACCATTAATCAATTCTCTTTGTGTGTGATCCATTGGGTTTCACATCTAACCAACAGTGAGTCTGGGTGTCATTTGACCTAATCTGGTTAGAACTCAACCAAACCGATTTAGGTCAAAACTAGCCAACCCAATGTGACTTAATTTAGAACGCTTTCTAATTTAATAAACAAATTAAAATTTTAATTTGATCAAACCCACGAGACATGATTGACATTTAGCAATGTATCATGACTATCCAAAAGATGTAAAATTTTGATGGAAATACCAAAAATACGCTTCAGTGAAAATTACCATGCAATTAGATCCTTCGATCTCCCTACACCCTGAATATGACTCTGGGTATGGAAATATTCAATCCCAATATCATATTCATTTCTCTTTCAATCTTATGATAATGATTCATTTAATGAAATATTAGAAATCATTTCTAATTTTCATCATGCTTTGATCAAAGTCTTCCTGAATCATTATTTGTTTGAAGCAGGTAGGATGCTATTTTCTCTTACTAAGAGTGATCGATTCCATGTTAACCTAGTCACAAACTTCATATATATATTCTACCATATCTAGATCATCCCGTACATAACTAAGTCATTAATGAGTATGAACCAAAATATGGATTTATATATATATAAGATTCTATGGTAGTTTCAGGTCAAAGGATTACATGCACAAATTCCACTATGAGAACTATATATTGACATGTAGATAAGACTCGATTAGATATTCTTGATTTGGATCGATTCATTGAACTCATTCTCTAATGAGCACCTACATTCTTGTATTAGTGTCATACACAAGTTATAATGAGATCAATAACCCTTTCAATCGAGCATACAAAGAATGTGCTAGTTTTACCGAAAAAATATTGATCCCTAACTCAATGTCCCATCGACTAGAAATATTTAAATTAGGATTTTAAGATTTTAGATCTCACTGATATGATCTCATCATTATCCTAAAATCATAGCCCTAATTTATAGGGTTCATCATAATCTTAAATAAATAATAAGATACTACATATGAGGAAATAAATGCCTTTACATATTTTATTAAAATATGTCATTACATGAGTTTGGAAAACAAACAGTCCAAAAATAAATTGGCTTGAGGGCATATTTCATTCACCCACTTACAATGTCGTTGGGCCAGCAAAAAATCAAAACCCACCTTAGGAAGATGGTACTTAGATTTATAGCTAATTGGCTTTAGGTCAAGTGGGAGTTTGTTAGATATGTGTGCCCTAGAAGCCAAAATTGGCTGACACTTGTTATACACTTTTAAGAATAAAATTATAATTTTGACTATAAATAATAAAATAAATTTTTTTCTATCATGATGTGTATTTAGTGTCTGTGATACATCCCTTGAGTTATGGCAACGATAGTTCTTATTATCAAGAGTTGAAAATTTAAGACATAAATTTTCATTATTAACTCATAAAATGCTCCTGACCGTAGGATCATCATGAGGATGGTGATTGATCCGAATGGTTGGTGTACAATCGCATCTTTATAGTAGATAAGTCTTGAGTCTATGATGTAGAGACACTAGAGCGGGAGTACGGATACTTGTTAGAGAATGAGGGCACTGAGCATGCCCACCTCGAGTAGTCATTAGGAAGTCTACCTTCTCATCGATGATTGGCTCAAAGCTATAATTATGTGTCTGATTCTTTGATCTGAGGTGTATCGGTAGTTCACCTTGAGGGTGTTATAATTTGACTACACCATAACTCCATCTTCTAGCCATTTGGAATCCTGAGGTGTATGTTGGCTATAGCATGTTCATTGTAGAAATTGAATTGCACCAATAGGAAATCTATCTACCACGGTAGATGAGGAGTAGCCCTATGATGATCATGAGAATCAAGTCCATAAGTCCATGGCCATGGCAGAGTGAAATAATAGAAAGAGTTTCTATTAAGGTTTTCACATTGGACTTGAATCGAATGATTAATCATATGATGGATATTAGGATTGGACGAGATTACCTTAACCCCAATCCAGTCGAGGCTCAATATAGAAGAACTTAATCACACAGGTAACTACACCGAGAGATTTATTTTCAGTTCTGATGGGTTGCCACCATATGCTCTTAGGTGTCACTGGTAGATTTTGAGAGCAATTTGAATGATTTAGATGATCAATCATACTAGTTGTCTGAATCAGAAAAGTTCTGATCCATCGAAAGGTGTTTCAATGATGTCGATGATAGAGATCGTGATATATCTCATTACCATACTGAACTAAACCTAACTAGATCACACAAACAAGAATTTTGATCTGGATATCATCAATTGGTCTAACCCAATTCAATTGATTTGAATTAGATTCAATTAGGTTCAAGAAAATCATGGTAGCACATGATTGAGCCTAATATTCTCCTTTAATTATCATTAAAGCTTATCTCGATCGAGCCAAATGTGTCTGGGCTCACTCAGGTACCTTTACTTGGTCTGACTGGAGCTTGTCCAGGTTAGAAAAGGGTTGTCTTAATTTATGAGATGAATTTGAGACAACGTCTGCCATTTTCCATCACCTGCTAAATCCTATTTTGGACATTTAGTCAAACATTAACGTTTGACACTTAGACATCTACCCATGTGTCAAGCCATCATAGGAGAGAGTTCTTGGAGCAGTCCACCTACCAAAAAGTAGATGGATAAGGGATGCATGCCTAGGGAGGTGTGCACCCATGGATAAAGCATCTGGAGTCCCGTACAAATGGGACTCCAGTTACTTCGGAGATTCTACTTGGATGGCGCCTAGAAGACTGTTTTGACACAGTCTTGGCACCATCTTAGGATGATTCAAAGGGGCTCTCATCTGATTGGATTAGATGAAGTCATCCTACCAATCAAATTTAGATCTAATTGCACAGAAAGCCATGATTGATGGGGATGATATGGCACTGCATGGCGCAATAGGATCAATAAAAACTCTATCTGTGCCAAGATCAAAGATGCTTGACCCATGGTCCATGCCACAAGGCTGCCCCTCTTCCTCCTCCATGCCACCTTCAGGTGTTCTCTCTCCTATCCATGCCTAAGAATTTTTGTGCACAAGTTTGGTGCAATCCAAGCAAGAGAAAGGCGACAGGGAAAGGAAGAATGCCACACTGCTGCAAGAGACTACTCACATCTTTGAAAGAAGTTTTGAAGATCTTCAAAATCAGATTTAGATCAAATTTTAGAAAAGTGATAAAGAAGGAGGAGATCTCTAGATCCTACTTGAGTGGATATCGATAGAGGCCAGGCACTTACGTGGCTAGATCCAAAACCTCAGGCAGACATCAGGGTCATCATAGGATAATCAGATTACCCGCAATAAGGTAAAATTAAATTAGATTTAATTTATTTTTTATTAGATCAATAATATTAGATCTGAAAAATCTTAGATCTGATCTGGATCCAAGACAAAATTTTTTGAAATATCTCTATTGATCAAATCAGATTTGAACGAACCTGATTTAGAAAATTAGGTTTTCTCTTTCACATTGCAACATTGACGGCCACTGAAAGCGGAACTGCCCTACATACCTAGCCATCCTAAAGAATAAGAAGGTGGTAGGTCCTTCTGAAGGTATGGTCGTTATTGAATCTAACCTTATGATTTCTTTTGCATTCAGTTGGGTGCTTGACTCTAGTTCTAGTGCTTATTTGTGCACTTCCATGCAGGATCTTAAGGATAGCAGGAGGTTGAGGGATGGTGAGATGATCCTATGCATTAAAAATAGAGCAAGGGTTGCTGCTATGACCATGGGAATCTACCCTCTTTGAGTACCATCTGGTTTAGATTTAGTACTTAAGGATTGTTATTATGTGCCTGCAGCAAGTAGAAATTTGATTTCTGTTTCATGTTTAGCACTAGAAGGCTATGTAATTAGTTTTCTTAAGGACTATTGTAACATTCTTTATGAAAGAAATAAAATTGCAAGTGGCAGTTACATATTGATGTATCTATTTTTAATATCAAGCAAAATGTGAATGCCATAAAATCAAAATGACCTAGGGATAGTCCAAACAATAGGTATCTATGGCACCTTAGACTAGGTCATATAGCAGAAGATAAGGTTAACAAATTAGAAAAAATTAGGCTATTGAGTCCATTGACATCTAAGTCATTTTCAATTTATGAATCATGTCTTCAAAGCAAAATGACTAAACTTTCTTTTATGGGACATGGTGAAAGGGCCACGAATTTACTTGCCCTAGTACATACTGATGTGTGTGGCTTATTTGATGTGCCTGCTAGAGGTAATTTTGTCTACATCATAATCTTTACTGATGATTTATCTCGATATAGATATGTGTATCTTATGAGACACAAGTCTGAAGCCTTTGAAAAGTTTAAAGAATTCAGACATGAAGTAGAAAAGAAAACTGAAAAACCCATTAAGGTTCTTCGATCAGATCGAGGAGGTGAATACCTTAGTCAAAAATTTTGGGACTATCTCAAGCAGAATGGCATAGTCTCTCAATGGACTCCACCTGGAATACCTCAACTCAATGAGATTTCAGAATGTAGGAATCGGACCTTATTAGATATGATCTGATCCATGATGAGCTTCACAGAGCTTCCTGATTTTTTTTAGAAACATAGTTTGTTAACTGCTATATATTTACTGAATAGGGTTCCTTCTAAAATCGTTCCTTCTACATCGTATGAGAAATGGCATGGTAAGAAATCAAGTCTGAGTCATCTCAAAATTTGGGGTTGTCCGGCTCATGTCAAAAGACAACAAGCGGACAAGTTAGACTATAGGTCCTTTAGAGCTCGATTCATAGGATATCCTAAAGAGTCATTAGGATATTATTTCTACATTTTAGAAGATCACAATGTGATTGTGAGTTGACATGCCATCTTTCTTGAAAAATAGTTTATTCAAGATGGCGGCATTGGAAAGCAGATCAAGCTAAAGGAGAAAGTCTCCCAAGAGCGAAGAGCTAAGGATCCTTTGGAACCAAATCAGGTTAAGCCAATACAATCACTACCTCCTCCACCTCAAAGATCGAAAAGGGTTTTCCATCTCCCTGAGAGATACTTGGTACTATTTCAGTGGAAGTAGAGAAAATGTTCCTTGTAGGTAATGGAGTTCATTTTGATGATCCCAAAACCTATAACGAGGCGATATCAAATATCGACTCTGAAAAATGGTTAGAGGCAATGAAGTTAGAAATTAACTTGATGCACTCAAATCAAGTTTGGACCTTGGTAGATCCTCCAGAAGATATAGTACCTATTGGATGTAAATAGATCTACAAGAGAAAAATTAGTGCAGATGAAAATATAGAGACATTCAAAGCTAGATTAGTGGCAAAAGGTTATAGTCAGTGCAAAGGCATTGACTATCAGGATATCTTTTCATCAGTAGCCATGCTTAAATTCATTCGCACATTGCTTGCTGTTGCAGTCTATTTCGATTATGAAATATGATAATTGGACGTGATAACGACATTCTTAAATGGATATTTTGAGGAAGATATCTATATGGAATAACTACTGGGTTTCACATCCAATGATATTAATCACAAAGTGTGCAAGCTGCAAAGATCTATATATGGACTTAAGCAAGCATCTCGGAGCTGGAATACTCGATTTAATGATGTGATCAAATTATTTGGTTTCATCAAGAATGAGGAGAAATCATATATTTTCAGAAAGGTCAGTGGGAGCGCTATTGTCTTCCTCATACTGTACATGGATGATATCCTCTTTATTAGGAATGAAATTTTCATGTTGACCATAGTTAAAATATGATTATCTAAAGAATTTTTCATGAAAGACCTAGGAGAAGCATTCTTCATTCTTGGAATCAAAATATATAGAGATAGACTGAATAGGATGCTAGGTCTTTCACAGAAGATGTACATAGAGGAAGTGCTAAAGAGGTTTAGCATGAAAAATTCCAAGAGGGGATTGGTACCCTTCAGACATGGCATTCATCTCTCCAAGAAAATGTGTCCCAACACACCAGAGGAGATTGAACGCATGAGCAAGATCCCTTATGCTTCTACAATAAGGAGCCTCATGTATGCCATGTTATGTACACAACCTGATATAGCCCATGCTGTGAGTGTCATAAGCAGATATCAGTCAAATCTAGAAGAAGAACACTGGACTTCTATGAAATGTATCTTTAAGTACTTAAGAAGAACTAAGATATGTTCTTGGTTTTTGGTAATGGAGAACTCAAAGTTCAAGGGTATATAGACTCGGATTTTATGTCCGATATAGATGATCGAAAGTCGACATCTGAAAACCTATTTGTGGGTAATGGTAGTGCTGCAAGAATGATTTATAGGGGCTCTCATCTAATTGGATCAGATGATTACATCCCATCAATCATATTTAGATCTGATTGCACAGAAAGCCATGATTGGTCGGGATGATGTGGCACTGCATGGTGCAACAAGGTCTATAAAAACCTGATCTGCACCAAGATCAGAGATGCTTGACACATTGCCCATGCTACAAGGCTGCCCCTCTTCCTCCACCATGCCACCTTCAGGTGTTCTCTCTCCTATCCACGCCCATGAATTTTTGGGCATAAGTTTGTTGTGATCCAAGTAAGAGAGAGGCGACAAGAAAAGGAAGAAGACAGCACTGTTGCAAGAGACAACTCATATCTTCGAAAGGAGTTTTGAAGATCTTCAAAATCAGATCCATATCTGATTTTTGGAGAAGTGATAAAGAAGGAGAAAATCTCCAGATCCTATCTGAGTGGATACTGATAGAGGTCAGGCACTTATGTGGCTAGATCCAGAACCTCAGGCAGACATCAGGATCATCACAGGATAATCAGATTATCCGCTACAAGATAAAATTAAATTAGATTTAATTTATTTTTTATTTTATTTTATTATTTTTATTAGATCAATAATATAAGATCTGAAAAGTCTCAGATTTGATCTAGATCCAAGAGAAAAAATTATGAAATATCTCTCTTGATCCAATTGGATCTGAATGAACCTGATCCAAAAAACTAGATTTTTCCTTCAGAAGATCTATAGGAATAGATCTAAAAGGATGCTTGGGTAATCCCAGTCCATGTACATAGATACTATATTGAAAAGGTTTAGCATGGAGAATTCCAAAAAGGGCTATCTCCTGATAGGCCATGAAATTTTTCTCTCTAAGAAGGATTGTCCGATAACTCCTAAAAAGAGAGAGCGTATGAGTAGAGTTCCATATATTTCGGCAGTGGGATCTATCATGTACGAAATGATATGTACGAGACCTGACGTGGCATACTCACTAAGAGTAGTGAGTAGATACTAGTCTGGTCCTAGAGAAAACCACTGAAAAGTGGTTAAAGCCATCCTTAAGTATTTGAGAAATACGAAGGATCAATGTCTGGTTTATGATGAGTCAGATCTGAAACTTGTAGAATTTACAGACTCTAGCTTTCAATCTGACCATGATAATAGTAGAAACGTGTTGGAATATATTTTTACTCTAAATGGTGGAGCCATCTGCTGGAAGAGTTTAAAGTAGCAAACTATGGTAGACTCTATTTACGAAGCAGAGTACATCACAGCATCAGATATCGCAAAGAAAGTTATGTGGCTAAGAAAGTTTATCATCGAGCTCGAAGTAGCAACCTCCCTAGATGGTCCTATCCTACTCTACTATGATAGCACTGGTGCCATAGCCCAGATGAAGGAACCAAAGGCACACTAGTGGATGAAGCACATCCTGTGCCACTTTTATCTGATCTGGGAGATCGTGGATCGAAATGATGTCGACCTTCAGAAGATTGATGGAAAAGAGAACCTGATCGATCCATTCACTAAAGTCCTGACGATAAAAGAGTTTGACAACCACAAGCCAAAAATGGATATTAGATACTATGCCAAGTGGCTTTAGGATAAATGAAAGTTATTGAAAAATATATCTCAAAGCCAATCATCAGCCTATTGATGATTGTGCTACATTATAATTATAATTAATTTATTAATTAATAAAATATATTTTTGGCATTTTTATCATAAAGTATTCATCTTCTAACGAACTCCGTTGTTGTGATGAAGTTCTTAGGACTATTTAGCTTTGATAAAGAGAGGATCTATCGATTAGTCCTTAAATATGTTCACGATCAAATGATAGGCTGTTAATTAGGACGACAGCGTCTATCGAGCATAGGTCACTATATACCATATAGGTTGATTGTTCTCTTAATTAAAGAGTGTGGAGATACTGGTATGGCATACAAGTGAGATGTATGGATATATCATCATTGAACATGACCAACTTCAAAGCATTCTGCTATCGAGAATGTCTATGATAGAATATAGGTATAAGTATCCCTTAGACCTGAGATCATCTCAGTGACTTGCAAGCAACTCACTATGTTTTGGTACTGAACTAACTAAATTTCTAATTCAGTAATGAAAGGCTTCTAGGCATAGTCAAGTACTTGCAAAGTCAGTGTGTGATCAAGATAGGATTGATCACTCCAAGTGTTAGAGAAGAATGTATTACTATATTTCAGTATAGCAAAACCTTGGCCAGGATAATCCATCAAATGAATTTGATATTTTAAAATACAATGTGGACAACCTAATCAGAGTTAATAGTTGAACTCTGAGATATCCTATGAACATTTTGGTCAAGGGGATGAATTATATGGAAATTATATCCACATGGATTTTAAGGATATTGTTCTACACATTCAACCTATCCGACTGTCAGGTACCATTACTAGATGGTTACATCGATTGGTATAGAAATCTATCTCTACGCTACCAACTTAGGTTTGAACCTATGAGGTCACATACATTAAAGCTCATGATCTGATCGGATGGTTGATCAATGATTAAGAATCCTTCTAGGATTAAACGATCAATATGATTGATGTTTAACCTAGTGCAAGTATTATAGGAGGATCGATTAGCAATTAGATTGCTAATTGACTTAATTTGATTAAGTTAGAGGATTGAGATTAAGTCTAATTAAATATGATTTAATTAGATTTAGTTTAGGTTTGATTGGATCAAGTTCAATTAGCTTATTGGATAAGCCAAGTGCAAGGAAAAACTAGTCCTAGTTCAACTAGGACTTAAGTCAACCCAATTTTTTAATTTGATTAGAAAATTAAATCAAAATTAAATCTAATTTAATTAAGTCATTAATTGGGTTAGGGCCTAATTTAATTTGGTTGACTTGATTTTGATTTAATTTGATTTGAGAAACCACTTTGACCAAGTCATAGATTGAATCCTAGTAAGACTAGGATTACACCTTGCGACATCTTAGCCCCTAATGCCCCACACCCTATTTTTTCTCTATTTTGTGTGACAAAAATCTCTCTCCCAGGCCTTCTCATGCATGCCCTCCTCTCTTCTCTTTCTTATATGGAAATTAGGTAGTGGACCAAGTCAAAGGAAGGAATTTATTTTGGTTTCAAATCCTATGAGATAGTGTTTTGAAAAACCGAAACTCCTCTTCCTATGTGTGTCGCCCTCCTCCCTATTTTCTCTCTATTTTTCATGATTAAAAGGAGAAGGTTTTGGGCAATTTTCTTAGATGGTCCATGTTTAAAATTTTGGAGAGGGACTTGCCCAAATTGGACATTCCTTGTCTGGTTTTTGACCTAGACAAGAACTCTTTTTCTATATATTTAGGATAAATTTTGGGCTAGTTTTTTGTGAGATTATAGACCATTGAGAGATCTTTGGGGTGTGTGAAAACCAAAGAGATAGGGTTCTTGGGCATTGGGGTTTTATAGACATCAAACTAGATGTCTAGGTGAGAGCAAAAAGAAGAAGAAGAGGATCTTCTTCTAGGGTTACTATATTCACCTCTTTCCTTCCTTTTTCTTTGAGTTTTCTAAGAGTTTCTTACATCTAAAACATCCTCTCATCCTCTTCTTTAGAAGAGTCTAAATCCAGAAGGAGGAGGCATCTGATCGATTGTCAAAGAAGGATCAGTATAGTAGTAGCATACAGTGCTGATTTCCTACATCAGGACTTCTGATCATGATTTATGGGCTCGTGTGGATGACTCATAGAGGTCGGATGTGTGGGTGGCTCACAACTTCATCCTCAAGCCTGGATCAGCAAGTTAGAACATCTAACTTGCATAGGTAATAGATCTAATCTATTATTTTCATATCTGCATTAGATGTAGTGTATATACAAGTTGATGTGATAAACATGTTTTAGTTTCTTCAGTATATTTTAATTTTTGATTTAATGACATGCCATGATCATGTAATAGATCACTAGATCTAGTGTATTCTCTAATATTTTTAATTAATTTTAATTAATTTTAGCTTTCCGCTGCCTGATCTTGAAAAAGTTTCAAGATCTAGTCCTGAAATTCTAGATCTGATTTCTTTAGCTTCTACCATAATTGTAAGATTTTGCTGTTAGATATGTGTGTCCTAGAAGCCAAAATTGGCTGACACTTGTAATACACTTCTAGGGATAAAATTATAATTTTGATTATAAATAATAAAATAGGTTATTTTCTTTCATAAATATGTATTTAGTGTCTGTGATACATCCCTTGAGTTAATGGTAATGATAATTCTTATTTTCAAAGTTGAAAATTTAAGACATGAATTTTTGTTATTAACTTATAAAATGCTCCTGACTGTAGGATCATCATGAGGATGATGACTGATCCAGAAGGTTGGTGTACAATCGCTTCTTTATAGTAGATGAGTCTTGAGTCTATGGTGTAGAGACACCGGAGCAAGAGTACAGGTACTCATTAGAGAATGAGGGCACTGAGCGTGACCACCTCGAGCAGTCATAAGGAAGTCTACCTTCTCATCGATGACTAGCTTGAAGCTATAGTGGTGTGTCTAGTTCTTTGACCTAAGGTGCATCGGCAGTTCACCTTGAGGGTGTTATAGTTTGACTACACCATGACTCGATCTCCTAGCCATTCGAAATCCTGAGGTGTATGTTGGCTATAGCATGTTCATTATAGGAATTGGATTGCACCAATAGAAAATCTATCTACCTCGATAGATGAGGAGCAGCCCTATGATAATCATAAGAATCAAGTCTATAAGTCATGGCCATGGCAGAGTGAAATAATAGAAAGAGTTTCTATTAAGGCTTTCACATTGGACTTGAATCAAATGATTAAATTATATGATAGAAATTAGGATTTGATGAGTTCATCTTAATCCTAATCTGATCGGAACTCAAGATAGAAGAATTTAATCACATAGGTAGTTGCACCGAGAAGTTCATTTTCAGTTTTGATGGGTTGCCATAATATACTGCTAGGTGGCACTGATGGATTTTGGGAGCAATTAGAATGATTTGGATGATCGATCATTCTAGTTGTCTAAATCAAAAAAGTTCTGATCCATCGAAAGATGTTTTGATGATGTCGATGATAGAGATCATGACATATCCCATTATCATATAGAACTGAACCTAACTGGATCACATAAATAAGGATTTGGATTTGGATATCATAAATTGGACTAACGCAGTTCAATTGATTTCAATTAGATTTAATTAGATTCAAGAAAATCATGCTAGCACATGATTGAGCCTAACGTTCTCCTTCTACAATCATTAAAAGTTGTCTCGACTGAGCCAAATGAGTTTGTGCTCACTCAGGTACCTTTACTTAGTCTAACTAGAGCTTGTCTAGGCCAGAAAAGGATTGTCTTAATTTATGAGATAAATTTGAGACAACACCTATCATTTTTTGTCACCTGCTAATTTTTGCCTTTTGACTTTGGTTATACATTGACCTTTGACAATTAGACATCTGCCCATATATCATGCACCCATAGGAGATTTATTTTGGACTAGTCAACCAGCTAAAAAGCAGGTGGAGTTTGAGTCCCGTACAGATGGGACTCTAGTTACTTCAGGGTATCTACTTAGGTGGCGCCAAGGTATAGACTTTGATCGATCTTAGGCACCATCTAAGGATGATTAAGAGGGGCTCTCATCTGATTAGATCAGGTGATGTCATTCCATCAATTAGATTTAGATCTAATTGCACGAAGCGATGTGATTGGTCAGGATGATGTGGCACTATATAGCGCAACAGGGTCTATAAAAATCCTGTCTGCACCAAGCTTTAAAGAAGATCTTCAAAAGCCCATGCCACAAGGTTACTCCTCTCCCTCTTCCACACCATCTTCAGGTCCCCTCTCTCCGCTCCATGCCCAAGGAGATTTGGGCTCCAGTTTGGTGTGATTCAAGCGAGAGAAAGGTGACGAGAAAGAAAGAAGTTTTAAAGATCCTCCAAATCAGATCCAGATCTGATATTTGGAGAGATGATAAAGAAGAAGAAGATCTCTAGATTCAGTCTAAGTGGATACTGATAGAGGTCAGGTACTTGCGTAGCTAGATCCAGAACCTCAGACAATCAGCAGGATCATCACAGGATAATCTGATTACCTAACAAAAGATACAAAATTAAATCAGATTTAATTCATTTTTTATTTTATTTTATTAGATCTATAAAGTCAAATATGAAATATCTCAGATCTGATTTAGATTTAAAAAAGAAATTTTTAAAATATCTCTCTTGATCCACTCAGATCTGAACGAATCTGACCTAGAAAATCTAGATTTTTTCTTCAATTGGTATCAGAGCCAGATTTCTATAAATAATTTAGATCTAATTTTAATTTATTTTTAATCTAATAATTAGATAATTTTATATATCACATGAGATATGATTAGATCTAAAATCAAAAAAATTAAAATTAATTAATTTAGATCTAAGTTTTATAAGATGCATGACTAGTTGTAAAATAGAATTATTCTATACATAGTCTTGCATGATCATAATTTAATTTAATTAACTTATAATTTTAGATTAATTTATTTAATATTTTTTAATATTATAAATATCATAATAAGATCTAAAAAATAGTAAATAAAATTATTTAATTTTTGGTTCATATGAGATATGATGAATGCATGTTTAGAATAGTTATAGAATAGTTCTACATAATTGTCTAGAATAGAATTTATTTTGATATGATCAATTTAAATTTAATTTTTTAGATAATTATGAGATAATTCAAATCTAAAAACATGCATGATATGATATATGAGATGTATTTAAAATATGTTTAAAGTTAGATCAATTTTTATATATGAGATATATGATGTAGATCTAACTAGTTTTGTAGTCTTATATTTTTTATTAAGATATTCTCCTTGGCCGTCCAGTCATAAGAACAAAGTAGGATTTAAATATCATCTTCTTCCATTCGATGGAATATTCTTATGATGTGTAGGGGTACTGCACGTTCATCTTTAATTAGAAATCAAGAACTTATTTTCTGCAAAATCCTTGATCCTGAAACCCTAGGATTTTATTTATATGTTTTGTTTGTGAACTCTAAACTTAATTAAGAATGAGGATTATGAAATATGTTAGAACTAAAATTAAGAATTTTAGATCTAAGATATATTCATAAAATTGGGTTTGGGCTTGGGTAGCTCAATTAGGTCTAAGTGGTTGATCAAACCAAATCAAGAGTTGGTTAGAGGAGATCAACAGTGCTTAAATTGACCAGCCTAATAGGATTAAGTCTGGGTCAAGATCGAGTCACGTGAGTGATCGATCAAGCTAAGACCTAATTAGGCTCGGTGATTAGAGTCTGGATTGTAGGCTAATCCAATTGGTTCTGGCTCAATAATTTGGTGTCTAAGGTAAGTTTGGTAGATACGACCAATTGATTTTTAATTGAAAGCTACTTGACTCGAATGCGTTCTTGTCGAGTTAATGACATATCCCTTCCATCGGTCTCACTTACCTGACCATATTTGTTGGCTCAATCCTAATCTGAGGTGGCCAATAATCTGAGCTAACTCATGCCACTAGGTTAATCATAATGGTTATGACTATGTCAAGTCTACTTTAATGAGACCTAAATCAAATCTCCCTAAGAAAAGATTAAGTCTAAGGTCTTCCACCATTGTAGATGTACGGGCCCTTCCCAAAGTTGATTATTCTCGGCTAGTATAGTGGTTCAGTTGCTATGGGCTGGAGGATGGATTGGACTCAATATTCTGGATGCGGTGAGATACTCAATTAGGAATCCAACCTTTACAAATGGTGGATCTAACTTAACTAAGGAGTAGATCAATATTTTGGGCATGATGAGATTCATGAATTAGAGATCAAGTTTGGATACACCATGATTAGAGAATCATTGAACAAGAGTTGTTCACTCATTGGCTATCCCATCACCAATAACTGTTAGGTGAGGTGATGAGTCAGTTGGTGGGACCGCACCATCCACTAAAAATCATTAATCATGGAGATTTTTGCTTCTCTATAGAGGGAGTGTAGGGATCTAAGAAAATAGTGGAAGCTAATTTGTTTAAAAATAAAATTTTTAAATAAATTGATCAAGTCTTAATTATAATATCTAACTAGAAACTTTGACTCTCTATAGGTAAATGTCTGCATCCAACCCACTAGCACAAATCGTTGACACATATAGATTGACCGAACCCAATTACAAGGATTGGCTTCAAAACTTCAAAATCATTTTGGGTTCCAAGAAGTTAACCCATGTATTGGACCAGGACCCTCCCACCTTACCAGCTCGTCCATTCGCTGAACAGAGAGCGTCTCTTGATAAGTGGACGAATGAAGATGATAAGGCCAGATACTACATATTGGGCTTGATGTCTGATGAGCTTCAGTGCCAACATGAAGATATCAAGACTGTCCGCCAAATGTTGGCTCACCTATAAGAGATATTTGGTGAACATAGTCACACGGCCAAGTATCAAGTCACAAAATGACTATTTAAGGCTAAAATGCGTGATGGGCAGTCAGTGCAAGATCATTGTCTGATGATGATCAAGAATTTGGAAGAGCTTGAGAAGCTCAAAGTGAAGTTGGACCTGGATCTGTAGAATGATATAATTCTATAATCTTTGACTGATGCATATGGGTAGTTCATCATGGACTACCATATGCATAAACTTCAAAATTCTCTGGCCGAACTTATGAACATGCTAGTTACTGCTGAGCTTTCTATGAAAGGTTCTAAAGGCTCAATGCTTGCTATGAAATGGACTTCTTCTAAGAGAAAGTCTTTTGGAAAGAAGAAGTCTGTGAAAAAGCAAGAGGTGGAAGGAGGAAAGAAGAAAAAGGCAGAGCTAAAGAAGTAGGCCGCTGATAAAGAAAAATATTTTTATTGCAACAATGATGGCCACTAGAAGCAGAACTGCCCTAGTTACTTGGCCACCCTGAAGAATAAGAAGGAGGCAGGTCCTTCTGAGGGTATGCTCGTAATTGAGTCTAACCTTATGATTTCTTCTATATCCAGTTGGGTGCTTGACTCTGGTTCTAGTGCTCATTTATGCACTTCCATGCAGGGTCTTGAGGATAACAGGAGGCTGAGGGATGGTGAGATGATCCTATGCATAAAAAATGGAGCAAGAGTTACTACCGTGGCCATGGGAACATACTCTCTTCGACTACCATCTGGTTTAGACTTAGTATTAAAAGATTATTATTATGTGCCTGCAGCAAGCAAGAATTTGATTTCTATTTCATGCCTAGCACTAGCAGGCTATGTAATTAGTTTTCTTAAGGACCATTGTAACATTCTTTATGAAAAAAATAAAATTGCAAGTAGTTTCTTTATTAACGGTCTTTACCAGTTACATATTAATGTATCCATTTTTAATATCAAGCAAAATATGAATGCCATGAAATGACCTATAGATAGTCCAAATGATAGGTATCTGTGGCACCTAAGACTAGATCGTATAGTAAAAGATAAGGTTAACAAATTAGAGAAAATTAGGCTATTAAGTCCGTTAACTTTCGAGTCATATCCAATTTATGAATCTTATCTTCATGGCAAAATGACTAAGCTTCCTTTTATAGGACATGGGGAAATGGGCATAATCTTCTTGCCCTAGTACATACTGATGTATGTGTCCCATTTGATGTGCCGGCTAGAGGCAACTTTATCTACTTCATAACCTTTACCGATAATTTATCTAGGTATGGGTATGTGTATCTTATGAGACATAAGTTTGAAGCTTTTGAAAAGTTCAAGAAATTTAGACATGAAGTAGAAAAGCAAACTAAAAAGTCTATTAAGGTTCTTCGATCAGATCGAGGAGGTGAATACCTTAGTCGAGAATTCCTGGACTATCTAAAGAAAAATGGTATAGTCTCTTAATGTACTCCACCTAGAATATCTCAACTCAACGAGGTTTCAGAATAGAGGAATTGCGCCCTATTAGGTATGGTCCGATCCATGATGAGCTTCACAAACCTTCCTAATTTTCTTTGGGGACATTGTTTGTTAACTACAATATACTTACTGAATAGGGTTCCTTCAAAAACCGTTCCTACCACACCGTATGAGATATGGCATGGTAAGAAATCAAGTCCAAGTCATCATAGAATTTGGGGTTGTCCGACTCATGTCAAAAGACAATAAGCGGACAAGTTAGACTTTAGGTCCTTTAGAGCTCGATTTATAGGATATCCTAAAGAGTCATTAGAATATTATTTATATATTCCAAAAGATTATAATATGATTATGAGTCGATATGCCATCTTTCTTAAAAAATAGTTTATTCAAGATAGCGGCATTGGAAAGTAGATCAAGCTCGATGAGAAAGCCTCACAAGAGCAACGAGCTAAGGACCAAATGAAACCAAATCAGGTTGAGCCAATACAATCACTATCTCCTCCACCTCATAGATCGAAAAGGATTTTCCATCCTCCTGAGAGGTGCTTAGGTACTATTTTAGAGAAAATATTCCTCGTAGGTAATGGGGTTCATGGTGATGATCCCAAAACTTATAACGAGGCAATATCGGATATCGACTCTGAGAAATGGTTAGAGGCAATGAAGTCAGAAATTGACTCGATGCACTCAAACCAAGTCTGAACCTTGGTAGATTCATCAGAAGGTATAGTACCTATTGTGTGTAAATGGATCTACAAGAGAAAGATTGATGCAGATGGAAATGTGGAGACACTCAAAGCTAGATTAGTGGCAAAAGGATATAGTCAACGTGAAGGCATTGACTATCAAGATACCTTTTCGTCAATAGCTATACTAAAATTCATTCACACATTGATTTCTATTGTAGCCTATTTCGATTATGAAATATGACAAATAGACATAAAAACAACATTCTTAAATGGATATCTTGAAGAAGATATCTATATGGAACAGCCGCTAGGTTTCAAATCCAGTGATACTGATCACAAGGTATGCAAGCTGCAAAGGTCCATATATGGACTTAAGCAAGCATCTCAGAGCTGGAATACTCGTTTCAATGATGTGATCAAATTATTTGGTTTCATCAAGAATGAGAAGGAATCATGTATTTTCAAAAAGGTCAATGGGAGCGCTATTGTCTTCCTCGTATTGTACGTGGATGATATTCTCCTTATTGAAAATGATATTTCCATGTTGACCATAGTTAAAATATGGTTATCCAAAGAATTCTCCATGAAAGACCTAGGAGAAGCATCCTTTATTCTAGGAATGAAGGTCTATAGAGATAGACCGAATAGGATGCTAGAACTTTCACAGAAGATGTACATAGAGGAAGTGCTAAAGAGGTTTAGTATGGAAAACTCTAAGAGGGATTTGGTACTCTTCAGACATGGCATTCATCTTTCCAAGAAGATGTGCCTTAGCACACCTGAGAAAATAGGATGCATGAGCAAGATCCCTTATGCTTCAGCAATAGGGAGCCTCATGTATGCCATGTTATGTACATGACCTGATATAGCCCATGTTGTGAGCGTCACGAGCAGATATCAGTTGAATTCAGGTGAAGAACACTGAACTTCTATGAAATGTATTCTTAAGTACTTGAGAAGAACTATGGATATGTTGTTGGTTTTTGGTAATGGAGAACTCCAAGTCTAGGGATATACAAACTTGGATTTTATGTCCGATGTAGATGATCGAAAGTCAACATCTGAGAGTCTATTTGTGTGTAATGGTGGAGCTATCAGTTGGAAGATTTTCAAGTAGACAGTGATAGCAGATTCCATCATGGAAGTAGAATACATTGCTGTATCAGATGCTGTGAAGGAGGCATTCTGGTACAAGAAGTTTGTCGCAGAGATCGGAGTGATGCCATCAGATGCCATTCCTCTATACTGTGACAACAATGGCGCCATGGCCCTTGCTAAGGAGTTAGAATCTCATCAGAAATTCAAGCACATCGAGCGGCGATACCACCTCATCCACGATTACCTCGAGAAGGATTACGTCGAGGTCAAGAGAGTCGACTCCGCAGACAATACGATGGACCCACTCACAAAGTCGTTGGGCCAGGAGAAGATCAAAGCCCATCTTGAGAAGATGGGACTTAGATTTATAGCCAATTGGCTTTAGGTCAAGTGGGAGTTTGTTAGATATGTGTGCCCTAGAAGCCAGAATTGGCTAACACTTGTAATACACTTCTAGGGGCAAAATTATAATTTTGACTATAAATAATAAAATAGATTATTTTCTATCATAAATGTGTATCTAGTGTCTGTGATACATCCCTTAAGTTAATGGTAAGGATAATTCTTATTTTCAAGAGTTAAAAATTTAAGACATGAATTTTCGTTATTAACTCATAAAATGCTCTTGACCGTAGGATCATCATGAGTATGGTGACTGATCTAGAAGGTTGGTGTACAATCGCTTCTTTATAGTAGATGAGTCTTGAGTCTATGGTGTTGAGACACTAAAATGAGAGTACAGATACTCATTAGAGAATGAGGGCACTGAGCGTGACCACCTCGAGCAGTCGTAAGGAAGTCTACCTTCTCATTGATGACTGGCTCGAAGCTATAGTGGTGTGTCTGATTCTTTGATCTAAGGTGCATCGACAGTTCACCTTGAGGGTGTTATAGTTTGACTATACCATGACTCGGTCTGCTAGGTACTCGGAATCCTGAGGTGTATGTTGGCTATAGCATGTTTATTGTAGGAATTGGATTGCACAAAAAGAGAATTTATCTATCTCGGTAGATGAGGAGCAGCCTTATGATGATCATGAGAATCAAGTCTATAAGCCCATGGCCATGGCAGAGTGAAATAATAGAAAGAGTTTCTACTAAGATTTTCACATCAGACTTGAATCAAATGATTAAATCATATGACAGAAATTAGGGTTTGACAAGTTCACCTTAACCCTAATTTGATCAGGACTCAAGATAGAAGAACTTAATAACACAGGTAGCTACATCGAGAGGTTCATTTTTAGTTTTGATGGATTTCCACCATATACTGCTAGGTGTCACTGGTGGATTTTGGAAATAATTAGAATGATTTGGATGATCGATCATTCTAGTTGTCTAAATCAGAAAAATTCTGATCTATTGGAAGGTGTTTCAATGATGTCGATGATAGAGATCATGATATATGCCATTATCATACAGAGAACCTAACTGGGTTACATAAATAAGGGTTTGGATCTGAATATCATTAATTGGACTAACCTAGTTCAATTAATTTGAATTAGATTCAATTAGGTTCGAGAAAATCATGCTAGTACATGATTGAGCCTAACGTTCTCCTTCTACAATCATTAAAAGTTGTCTCGATTGAGCCAAATGAGTTTGTGCTCACTCAAGTACCTTTACCTGGTCTGACTAGAACTTGTCCCAGCCAAAAAAGGATTGTCTAAATTTATGAGACAAATTTGAGACAACACCTGCCATTTTTCGTCCCTTGCTAATTCTTATCTTTTGACTTTGGCCAAACATTAACCTTTGACACTTAGACATCTGCCCATGTGTCATGCATCCATAAGAGATTTATTTTGGACCAGTCAATCGACTAAAAAGTAGGTGGACTAGGGGTGCATGCCTAGGGAGGCATGCACCCATGGATAGAGGCGCCTGGAGTCCCATACAAATGGGACTCCAATTACTTTGGGGTATCTACTTAGGTGGCGCCAAGGAGTAGACTTTGATCGATCTTAGGCACCATCTAAGGATGATTAAGAGGGGCTCTTATCTAATTAGATCGGGTGATATCATTCCATCAATTAGATTTAGATCTGATTGCACGAAGCAACGTGATTGGCCGGGATGATGTGGCACTGCATGGCGCAACAGGGTCTATAAAAACCCTGTCTGCACCAAGCTTTATAGAAGATCTCCAATAGCCCATGCCATAAGGCTGCCCCTCTCCCTCCTCCATGCCATGTTTAGGTCCCCTCTCTCCTCTCTATGCCCAAGGGGATTTGGGCTCCAGTTTGGTGCGATCTAGGCAAGAGAAAGGTGATGAGAAAGGAAGAAGGCAGCACTGCTGCAAGAGATGATTCCAGATCTTTAAAAAGAGTTTTGAAGATCCTCCAAATTAGATCTAGATCTAATATTTGGAGAGGTGATAAAGAAGGAGAAGATCTTCAGATTCAGTCCGAGTAGATATTGGTAGAGGTCAGGCACTTGTATGGCTAGATCTAGAATCTCAGGCAATCAGCAGAATCATCACAGAATAATCTGATTACCCAACAAAAGGTACAAAATTAAATTAAATTAAATTTATTTTTATTTTATTTTGTTAGATCTATAAAATTAGATCTGAAATATCTTAGATCTAATTTTGATTCAAAAAAAAAAATTTAAAATATCTCTCTTGATCCAGTCAGATCTAAACGAACCTGATCCAAAAAATCTAGATTTTTCCTTCATTTGCATATACATTTTTTAGTAATTTTTTCTTTTTTGATGGATCATACCCTATATCGGATTTATCAAAGACCATTTTTTGATTTTTAATTATAGTTTGCAAATTTTTAGAGCGTAGTATATATCTATTTACTATGGATCTTAATCTTACCACTTCATCTTGTAAGGATACAATCTTTTCATTTATTTCATTTAGATTATTTTGTATTTCCTTCATATTTTCTTCTATTTGAGTTTTATCTATAATTAAGGATTAATTCTCTTTTCTTAGTTTCTTATTCTTATAAGATAGCTTTTTAAAATCAGAAAGTAAATCATTAAAAGCTTCATACAATTCCTCAAATGTAAATTCAGAAATTAAATCATTGTTTATCTCATCTTCCAATGCCATATGACAAAGATTGACTTTTTCTTCTCTTAGACATTCTTCTTTACTTGAAGATGAATCTTTGTCATTGCTCCATGTTGCTTTTAATACTTTCTTCCTTGATTTCTTTGAGCTTTTCTTTAATAATGGACAATCCAATTGAAAATGTTCGGACTTATTACATTCATAATAAGTGATTTGATCTTTCTCTTTTTCCCTTTCTTTGCTACCTTCGCCCTTGCTAAAATTTCTTTTTCTTGGTTTAAACTTCTTTCTTCTTTTCATGAATTTCTTGAATCTTCTAGTAATTAGTGCCATTTCTTCATCATCCTTCGAGTCTCCTTTAGAGTCGCTTTTCTCTTCACACATGGCAATAACTTTGAGTGCTATGCTCTTCTTTTTCTTCACTTTCTCTTCTTGTTTTTAGTTCATGGTCAGATCATGGGTCATGAGTGACCCAATTAACTCCTTCAATGTAAGAGTATTTAAGTCTTTCACCTCTTGAATGCCGGTCATCTTTGGCTCCCAATTCTTTGGCAAAGACCTAAGGATTTTACACAGAACATCGTTGTTAGTATAATTTCTTCCAAGACTTTTCAAACCATTTAGAATATCAATGAATCTATTGAACATTTCAGTTAGGGTTTCATGTGGTTCGATTTTAAATAACTCATATTTATGTACTAACATATTTATCTTGGATTCCTTGACTTGATTAGTACCTTCATGGGTGACTTCAAGTCTATTCCAAATTTCTTTGGCGGATGAACATGTTGATATTCTATTAAACTCATTATTGTTCAAAGCACAATATAAAACATTCATTGCTTTGGCGTTATGTTGAGCTTTCTTCTTGTCATGTTCATCCCAATTTTTTTTAGATTTTGGGATAGACACTCCATCAACCATGATTGTAGGTGTGTGAGGTCCTAACATTATGACATTCCACATGTCATAATCTTGTGCTTGGATGAATATTCTCATTCATGCTTTCCAATAGGTATAGTTAGTCCTATTGAATAGTAGGGGTCTATTAGTTGATTTTTCCTCAACCAATGAAGTTCCACTTGGGGTTGCCATTTAATCTTTAGCTCTTTGATAGTTTGATCAACAACTAATATTAGAGCACCTGCTTTGAAACTACTTGTTGCCCAAGGATGACTTTCCAAGAGTGGGAGTGAATTGGGTATTTTAAAATTTAGCTTAAGATATGAGCAATTTAAACTAATCAAGAGCTTAAATGAAACAAGCTATGAATGTGCAGTGAATGAAAGTAATAAGACAAAAATATACAATCACAAATACAATAATTTTATAGTGGTTCAGTGCCAAACATAGCACCTATGTCCACTTCCTAAGTTAACCACTTAGGAATTCAACTATAATCACTTAACTTGATTACAATTTGATTGTTTTACCTAGGCTCACAATCCAACCCAGTTGATTTTGACCTTGGCTCACCAACCACAACCATATAATGATTGTTTTCTCGGGCTAACAATCAATCTCGATTGATTTTGTTCTATGCTCACCAATTTAACCTTACAACGTCCAACTCTAGGCTTGGACCCATCCAAGTTTCTCACCCTAAGAAACTTGAAATATAAAAAGGAGTACAATAAAATTAAAACAAACTCAATGAAGCTTATGAGAAGAAAATCTAGGCAGATTTGCTTGATGGGTTGATTTCTTCTCTTGAATGCTTGAGGAAAGTAGAAAGTAATCTTCAATAACAATGCCCTGATTTCTCTCAGATTGAGGATATTAGAAGGATAAATGTTTGTCTAGATGTCACTCATTCCTTTTCACAATATTGCTCACACACTTGAATATACTGAAAAACTATTTGAAAGCTTTTTTTGCAAGTTCAAAAGTCTATTCTCTTATCCCAAATGTTCTCTTAAGTATCTCTAGGGTTTTCTATCATTACAAGTAAGCTAGGAGGGCTTCTGGAAGTGATCTAGCCATTGGAAGACCAAAAATAGCCATTAGAAGGCATGTGGAGTAAAAAGTTGCGAAACTGGAAACTAGTTGTTACAGGCACTGGATCGGCTCAGTTCTTAACTGGGTTGGCTCAGTCCAAACTAGGTCGGATCAATTTTCAGCTGGGTTGGCTCAGTCTTAGAGATTTCAAAATTTTTGTTTCTATATTTTGCTGTCTTCTAAGACTGGGACGACTACCTTTCTAACTGGATCGGCCCTAGTTGCCACTGGGTTGGCTCAGGTAAAAACCAGGTTGGCTCAGTCTCCTGGGTCATGAAGAATCTTGTTTTCTATCTTTTCTATCTTTTGCTTCTATTGAGACTAGATCGGCTCAGTCTCAAGCTGGGTCAGTTTAATTTACGTGCCAAGCATGCCAAAGATTATTTATGATCATTTCTTCTCCAAATTTCTTGATAGACTAGACTTGTTCTTTTTGCCTTGATTTAATCTTCATTATAATCTCTTGAATGATGTATCTACTTTAAAATATCTCCTTTAAAATCTTGAGTGATGAGTCTTTATTTGGATGAATGAGTGTACTTAGTGTTTGTAAGCTCTTGAAATTTATAACTACACATCCTCATCATAAATAACGTTAGTAATTTAATAATCTATAATCAAATACTTTTGTTATCATCAAAATCAATCTGGGATCAACATAGTAGATTCTTGACCTTTGTGTGCATTTATACATCTTGTTGCTTTTGTTTATTTATGGATGTAATTCATGTTTATATCTTATTGCTTTTGTTTATTGCATTGCATAAGGATAGATCCATCAATTAATTAGTGTACATAATCTTTGGCATCTGTACACTTATATATTTCTGTTTGGATGAAAAAATTATATACAATAATCAATTAATTATTCAATTTGGATAGTTTAAAAATTATAAATAATTCTATAGATAATTATAGTAATCAAATGATATACTTAGGGTTTTAAAAGAAATTTTAGACAATATTTTTTTTTTGTTCTTCCTAGATGGGAGAACTAAAGAAAAATGCTGCTAAAATTTTTTTCAATTCCTATTGTATATCGTTTGATTACTATAATGAACTTATAGAATTAATGCAATTTCTAAATGGGATAGGATCTATCTTTACCTATTAGTTGGTGATAGGATGCATTTATTGCATATCTGAAAATGATATTTAATGTAAATTCCATACATGATATTTATTTTAATCTCTATTCATAATATATTTTTTATTTATAATGCATTCATATATAATATAAGTTCCATACATGATTTAATTGTAGTATCACCATTTTTATAATTGATAAGGGATGGATAAAGTATAGTAGGCTCTCACTAGAATATAAGACTAGACTTCAAAAATTTTTTGATTTTGCTATAGAAAAATTTGGGGACCATAGACTTATCCAATATCCTTGTAAGAAGTGTATGGATAGACCGTGACTACCTTATTAAGATGTAAATGATCACCTTACTATTTATGGCTTTAAATTCAGTTATAAAATTTATTGGGATCAACATGGTGAGGGCAGGCCATAAGGAGGCGATCAACATGATGGGAGAGTGGAACAAATGGTTCATCATATTTTTTTATTTATTGGCCATAATGATGGTTTGTCTACATCCATGTCTGAACCTATAGTTGGTAGAATGACAAATAGTGAGGATGTGAAGAAGGTTCGTAAGTTGATGGAGGATGCTTATGTTCTATTATATCCTGGATGTAAAAAAATGGCGAAGCTTGAGTTCTTAATCTGATTATATCATGTGATATTTTCTAATGGATTCAGTAATAATAGAGTGAACTGCATACTAGAGCTTTCAGGAGATATTCTTTCGGACAATGCACAAATCTCAAAGAATAATTATGAGGCATCGAAGATTATTAAACAACTGAGCTTTACTTACACCAAGATATATGCATGTTTCAATGATTGCATGCTCTATTGAGAGGGGAATGCCAACCAAAATGAGTGCACGAGATGCGGTGTATTAAGATGAAAATAGAATAAAAATGACACATCGATCCGTGTACCTCAAAAGTTCATGTGGCACTTTTCTTTGATTTTGAGACTATAAAAGTTATTTATGTCGCACTACAAGAATCCAGACTATTAGCAATGGTAAAATACCATCGCTAACGGTCCATCTACCATCACTAATAGTGAAGCCATTGTTGATACCATCGTAAAAGCCAATATGAAAAATTCTTGTCGCTAATTGGATCCATTAGCAATGGAAAAAATCATCATCGCTAATAATAGAATTAGCAACGACTTTAGAGATGGAGTAAATCCATCTTTAATTAATTTTTAAATATTTTTTAAAAAAATTATAAAATATTAGGAATGGCAGATTTGTTGCTAATGTCATCACTAATTATTATTAGTGACCAATTATTTTATCGCTAATGCTATCTCTAATTTTATTTACTTTATAAATTAAATAAAAATAATAATTTAAAAAATATTAGCAATGGTATTTTGGTGTGTAATGCCATCGCTAATAGTTATTAGCGACGGTATATGTCATCGCTAATACTGAAGGTAATAGTTAATTTAGTTTTTTTTAAAAAAAATAATAGTAATATTTTTTTAAACCTATTTTAATTAATCATAATGAATTATAATTTCTAATACCTATTATAACTAAAATTCAAAGATAATATGATAATCAAAAATTAAAAACTAATTATATTATATTAAAAATAAAAATAATATATATTTTTTTATAAGTAATATCATAAAAATATAATATATAAAAAAAATTAGGTCCGATCCTCATCATCGTCTGCCTGCTCCTCTTGCTCATCTCCAATAGTTGGTGGATGAGAGTTAGATGTACCAGCATCTTGTAACGAAAAAATAAAATAATATTAGTAAGTTTCGATATGGAGGTGTATCTTTCAATATGGAGGCATATTTTTTGATCTACTCTTTCGATTCTTAAGCAAATTATTTCTACACATTTTATTCGATGATACGGAGCTATAAACATCTCTGGTCCATCGATTGAATAGTTAAATTGAATATTTAGCTCTAGATCCTCTTTCAAGACTCAAATCTAAATATACGAAACTTCTAAAAATAAAAATTTAAAATAATTAAAATAATTTAATAATATAATTGAAGGAAATGATCTAGGATTTTAGGGATGGATCTCAAATTTTTTTTAGAAATCAGACAATGGAAGCAATAAATTAATCATATTAATTTATTCAAAATAAATAAAAGAGCCCTAGATCTAGGATCCTATTACATGATTTAAGCATGCTATTAAATCTAAAAATAAAAATAATCAAAAGGTGATGTTGATCATATCAACATCCAGGCAATTCTAGATCTAATCTAGATACATAAGGAAGATCGTATCAACCTTATCTTTGCAAGATGAGTTCTCTAACTCACTGATCCAAGGCTAAGATCATCGCTCTGAGTCGCACATGTGTCCTGCCTCTACAGATTGTCCACACAAGATCTCAATGCAAGATCCAAAGTCCAATGATAGGAAATCAGTATAGTATACTAATACTATGCTGATCCTTCTTTAATGGCTGATCTGGAACCTCCTTCTTCAAATTTTAGACTCTCCAATTTTTAGAAGGAAGGGAAGAGATTTGTGAAAAAAAGGCACCTTTCAAAAATCATAAAAATAGAAGGAAGGGATCAAGAAAAAATCCTAGAGAAGAATCCTTTCTTCTTCCTTCTTTTTCTCTCACTAGGATACAATAGTTTATATCTCAATGAAGCACCACACCCAGATCTTCTTTGCATCCAAGCTTTCCGCATCCTAAACCTCTCACTTAGGTCTAATACTTGTAGAAAACTCATGCCTTAACTCCCTTTAAATAGAGAGTTATAATAGAGTCATTGTCTAGGTCAAATACCTAGAAAGGCAGGTCAAATTTGAGCTCCTTATTCTTTTTTTGTGAACTCTAGGAAATATATACAAATAAGTCTTCTATTTTTCATAAAAAAATAGAGGAAAATTAGGTAGTTTGGTGCCTCAAATAAATAAGGAAAGATGATGTGTTAAACTCTATCCAATAGAGACCTAGGTCAAAATAACTTATTTGTTTTGACCTATTTCACAACTAATTTCCTTATAAAATGGTGAAAGACATAAAAAGGGAATGGATACTCTCAAGAAATAAAATTTTTCATGAAAATTCTAAGAAAATTGGTGTGGGAGGTATGGAAAGCAAGGTGGCGCAAGAAGGAGAAATCCTAGTCACACTAGGACTTCTAGTTTTGACTTGGTCTGACTTATTATTTGAATCTAACTAAATCAAAACTAATGCAACCCAATTAAATATTATCTTAGTCCAACTAAGAGCCTAATTAAATCAGATTAAACTAAATTTAAATCTAATTTAATTTCTAATCAAAGTAGAAATTGGGTGCATACAGGTTCTAATTGAACAGGGACTTATTCTTTCTTGCAATTGACTCATCCAATAAATCAATTGAACTTGATCTAATCAAGCCTAAACTAAATCTAATTAAATTATATTTAATTAAACTTAATCTCAATCCTCTGGCTTAATCTAATTAAGCTAATTAGCAATCTAATTACTAATTGATCCTCCTATAGCACTTGCACTAGGTTAAACATCAATTGTATTGATTGTTTGACCTAAGAATGATTCTAAATCATTGATCAACCATCCAATCAGATCAAGATCTTTTATGTGTGTGATCCCATAGGTTCGAACCTAATCCAGTAGCATATGAATAAATTTTTGTATCAATCAATGTGATTATCTAGCAATGATACCTGATGGCCGGATGGGTCAAATATGTAAAGCAATACTCTTAAAACCCATGCAGATATAGTTTCCACATAATTCATCTCCTTGATCTTAATGCTTATAGGATGATTTAGAGTTTAATTATCAACTCTAATTAGGTTATCCATATTGTATTTCAAAATACCAAATCCATCTCACGGATTATCCTGGCCAATGTTTTGCTAAATTGAAATATAGTAATGCATTTTCTCCAAACTCTTGGAGTGGTCAATCCCATCTTGATCACACGCCAACCTCACAAGTACTTGATTGTGCCCAGATGTAGATGGTGTGGTGCTTTCAAGTCTTGGAAGGCCATAGAAGGAGTCAGGGTGTTGGCTCTAGGAAGACTAGGATGGGTGTGGTCCTAGGGCTAGGACAAGAGTTGTCTTAGGATGGAGGTGGTGTGTAATCCTCCACGGGCTTAAGGTCTAGATGTTTAGGACCTTGAGGGGCTTGGTTGGTACTTTAGAGATTGAGGATATAAGATGGAGCAAGAAATCGAAGTCAAGGAAAAAAGATTATAGAGAAGGGCTTCGTCTATAGGTTAGTTAGCTCAAACTAAAATTAGATCGGCTAAGTCTCAGTGGACAGGCCAAACAGAGAGATGTGCATTTGGGACTACAGACATAGCATGCAACTGGGTCAGCTCAGTCTAAAACTGAGTCAATACAGTCTCAGGTTAGCCAACTCATTGCTAAGATTAAGTCGGCTCAGTGCACAGGTAGAGTTATGTGGAGGGTCTATTTGGGGCTAGGATGGGGACTTATCCTAGGGGTCTTAAGATCTGGTTTGAGAGGTCTTAAGGGGGCTAACTCATGTATGGATTAGGTTTAGATCAAGAGATGAGAACATGTGAGACATAGGTGTACATAGGCTCGGTGAGTGCTTTCATATATTGGGTTAGCCTAGGAGAGTTTTTGAACTAAGGTTTATTAGGATTCATGTAGGAACCCTAGGGAATATAAACCTAGGGATTATAACTTTTACAATAAGAGTGGAATATAATTAAGCTTTTCTTTCTAACTCTCTTTTCTCTTCTTTTTAGTTCTAACACTAAAATCCTAGATTCCATCCTCTTCTCTCTTCTTTCTTAGATCTTCTTCAGTTTGCTAGATTAACACCTAGGTTCATGCAAGAGATCGCTTCTGTGGCTATGGTTTTGAGCAGTCGTAGATACAACTATTGGTATTAGAGCCTAGTTGAGCATGAAGGAGGAAGAATATCACATTCAGTAGAGATTAGTAGAGAGGTTCAGATCTAAGGCTTTTCTCTAGGCTTTATGAGAAAGAAAGTGATCTAAGGGCTGCTGTCCACCATCCCTAGTCAAGATAATTTTCATATTTACCTATTAGCTATTTTTGATTCGGTTTGATCATTGAGAATAGAGGGTTGAAGGTAGGTTTAGAGAAGTTTGATAGTAAAGAGAGTTTCAAGATGTGGAAGGTTAGGATGGAGGATCTGCTAATTTAGATGAGATTGGATTTGGTCTTGGAGGATAGGCTGGAGGAGATGATAGACAAAGAGTGGAAGTCCTTGAAGAAAATGATGTGTGCCATGATTAGGCTTGTTTGGTAGATGAGGTTTTGTATGGTGTGTTGGAGAAGAAGACATCCAAGAGTTTATAGTCAAGGTTACATTAGTTGTACATAAAAAAGAATATATGCAACAAGTTGATGCTGAAGAAACAACATATAGCCTTTGGATGCAGGAGGGCGAGGATGTTGCGGGGCATATTCAGCAGTTCGACTAGATGAGCATGTACTTGCTCAACATAGGGGTGGATCTCAAAGAGAAGGACAAAAGTTTATTACTGCTATATTCGCTACCCGAGAGTTTCGATCCATTGGTGACTACACTGCTGCATAGGAAGAAGACATTGGTGTATGAGAAAATTGTATCAGTACTAAGGTCCAACGAGTAGCTAGAATAGATGACGAAGAGGGAGATCTTCTAGGAGGGTCTTGTGATTTCAGAGAGGCCTAGGAAAGGAAAGAAGAAGAGAGTGTAGAGGGGCAGCAAGGGGTCCAAGAGATGCTTCACGTATGGTAAAGCAGGGCACTTTAAGCAAGAATGTCCATTTTGGAAGAAGTGCAAGGGAAGAGAAAAGTCAGATTCCATTAGTTCAGTCATTGAGAGTGAAGAGTCGGATGAGCTCTTGGTGGTCTTGGAGGAGCCTGCGGGATACAGTGTATCTGAGATGGCTTCGAAGGGGTCCACGGAGCGCGGAGGGTCTGAAGGAGCAGCGACGATGTTTGAGGTGCAACGGTAGGCCCAGTAGTGCAGCATTAGGTGATTGACCTTGGGTGGCTTGGGGTCAGCTTCTACAGCATCAAGGGGACTTCAGTTTCAGATGGAGCACCACGCTGAGGTGGCTTCACAGATGGAGGAAGAAGTGACACAAGTTTAGAGCGGAGGGGTGCAGAGGGAGGAGCTATATCCCAGCACCAATGTCGAGGTTGTACAGATCTAGGTGGAGTGGATTGTGTACGGAGGCAGGCATGGCTCTAAGAAGACTGTGCCAGATGGAGCATTAGGGTATGCAATGCGTGCTAGTATAGGAATGCTGCATGAGCTCCAGAAAAGTCTAGGATAATTGATGCGGCTGCTAAGTAGAAGGATATCTATAACTCCAAAGGTGGTGCAGAGAAGCAAGCCAAGATCTTCAGTGGCAGAGGCGATCATCTCAAAGGCCTCAAAGGGAGCTCAAAAGCTGAAGAAGGATGTCGGTGGCAAAGTGAGCACAAGAGACTATCTGGACATGCAGGGACTATAGAGATGGAGAAAGGAGCCAAAGTCGGAGATGGAGGGACTATAGAGACATGTAGGGACTACAGAGACCTAGAACACAAGATGGAGAAAGAAGCCAAAGTCAGAGAATAAAGACTACAGAGAAGGACTTCTTCTATAGGTTAGCCAGCTCAGTCTGAAATTGGGTCGGCTAAGTCTCAAGAGACAAGCCAAGTAAAGTGGTGTGCATTCGGGACTGTAGGCATGCCATGCAATTGGGTTGGCTCAGTTTTAGGGACTGCAGGCATGGCATGTAACTGGCTCGGCTCAGTCTAAAACTAATACGACCCAGTCTCAAGTTAGCCGATTTAGTGCTGAGACTGAGCCGACTCAGTGTGCAGGCCAAGTTACGTCGAGGGTCTATTTGGGCATAGGATAGGGACTTATCCTAGGGCTTTTAAGGCTTGATTTGAGAGGTCTTAAGGAGTCTAACTCATGTATGGATCAGGTTTAGATCCAGGGGATGAGAGCATGTGAGACATGGATATACATGGGCTCGGTGAGTGCTTTCATGTATTGGGTTAGCCTAGGGGAGTTTTTGAGCTGGGGTTTATTAAGGTTTATGTAGGAATCCTAGGATATATAAACCTGGGTATTGTAACTTTTATAATAAGAGTGGAATATAATTGAGCTTTTCTTTCTAACTTTCTTCTTTCTTCTCTCTGGTTCCAACATTAAAACCCTAGATTCCATCCTCTTATCTCTTCTTTCTTAGGTCTTCTTTGGTTTACTGGATTAACACCCAAGTTCATGCAAGAGATCGCTTCTGCGGTTGTGGTTCCAAGTAGCTATAGGTACAACACCAAAAATCTTCCATCATTAAATTAAAAATTCAAGTAGTCTCTAAAACCAAAGCATGGTGAGTTGCTTGCAAGCCACCATGGTGATCTCAGATCTAAGGGATACTTATACCCATATCTCATCAGAGCAATTCTTGACAGCAAAATGCTCCAAAGTTGGTCACGTTCAATGATGATGTATCCTTACATCTCACCTATATGCCATACCAGTATCTTCACACTCCTTGGTTCTATATGGCATACAATGATCTATACTCAATAAATATTGTCGTCCTAATTAACAATGTATTATTTGGTTATGAACAGTTTTAAGGACTAATCAATAAATTCTCTCTTTATCGAAACTAAATAGTCCTAAGGACTTCATCACAATAAAAAAAGTTCATTAGAAGATGCAATCTTTATGATGAAAATGCCAAAATAATATTTTATTTAATAAATCATTTACAAGTACAAACTAGCACAACCATTAACAGGCTGACGATTGATTTTGGAACATAATTTCTAACAACTCCTACTTGACATAAAGCCACTCGATATAGTATCTAATATTCATCTTCGACTTATGGTCGTCGAACTCCTTTACCGCCAGGGCTTTAGTGAAAGGGTCGGCTAGGTTCTTCTTTCCATCGATCTTCTAAAGGTTGATATCACCTCGATCCATGATCTTTTAGACCAGATGGTACTAGCATAGTATGTGCTTCGTTCGCTGGTATACTTTCGGTTCCTTCGCTTGAGCAATGACACTAGTGCTATCATAGTAAAGCAGGATCGACCATCAAGAAAGGATGCTACTCCAAGCTCGGTGATGAACTTTTTCAGCTACATAGCTTCCTTCATGATATCTGATGCTGTGATGTACTCCATCTCGCATATAGAGTCTGCCATAGTATGCTGCTTAGAACTCTTCCAGTAGATGGCTCCATCATTTAGGATAAAGATATAATCCAACATGCTTCTGCTATCATCATGGTTAGATTGAAAATTAGAGTCTATAAATTCTACTAGTTTCATATCTAACTCACCATAAATAAGCCACTGGTCCTTAGTATTTCTAAAAACCTAAGAATAGTTTTCACCACCTTCCAGTGGTTTTCTTCTAAATCAGATTGGTATCTACTCACTACTCCTAGTGAGTATGCCACATCTAGTCTCGTACATGTCATGTCATACATAATAGATTTCACTACTGAAGCATATAGGATTTTACTCATATGCTCTCTCTCTTGATCAGGAGTTGTTGGACAATCCTTCGTAGAGAGAGAAATTTCATAGCCTATCGAAAGATAGCCCTTCTTGAAATTCTCCATGCTATACTTTTTCAGCATAGTTTTTATGTACGTGGACTAGGATAATCCAAGCATCCTCTTAGATTTATCTCTATAGATCTTCATCCCTAGGATGTAAAATACTTCACCCAAGTCCTTCATGGAGAACTGAGATGACAACCATACTTTTATTCCTTGTAGTATGGGAATGTCATTCTCGATTAAGAGAATATCATCCACATATAAGAAATACCACTATTGGACCATTTGCCTACTTGTAAATGCAGGGCTCTTCTCCATTCTTAACAAAGCCATACGTTTTGATCACCTTATCAAAATGTATATTTCAACTTTGAGATGCCTACTTCAATCCATAAATGGATCTTTGAAGCTTGCACACCTTGGACTCATCTATGGATATGAATCCCTTAGGTTGTATCATATCCATCTCTTTAGTTAGTTCTCCATTCAGAAAAGCTATCTTCATATCCATCTGCCAGATCTCATAGTCTAGATGGGTACTTATTGCAAGCATTATCCAAATGAATTTGAGTATTGCCATAGAAAAGAATGTCTCATCATAGTCAATACCATAACATTGATGATATCCCTTGACAATCAGATGGGATTTATAGGTCTACATCTTTCCATCTACGCCCCTCTTCCTCTTGAAAATTTACTTACACCCAATGGGTTTAACCCCCTCAAGTGGGTCAACTAATGTCCATACATTATTGATCTTCATGGATTTCATCTTGAATTTCATGGCCTCAAGCCATTTCTCGAAATCAGATCTCTGCATTGCATTCATATAGGTGATTGGATCCTTATCATTTTTATCGAGTTTGATAGGATCACTATCCCAAACTAAGAAATCATAGTATCTATCCGACTAATGTGGTATTCTACCAAATTGCCTTAGCGGTGTAGGTACATTGGGTTTTGAATTTGATCTAATCAAATTTGGTTCTGGTTCAGCTATTAGTATCGATTTTTCTACCTATTGAACTTCCTCAAGTTCAACCTTAGAGGCAATAGTTTCTTCGCCAAGAAATTTCTTTTCTAAAAAGATTGCCTTAAAGCTAGCGAACATCTTTTGTTCTTCAGCATGGTAGAAATACTAACCTTATATTCCTTAGGGTATCCTATAAACACACACTTATCAGACCGAGGTCCAAGTTTATTTGATGCAAACATTTAACATAGGTCAGGTAATTCCAAACCCGTAGGTGAGAGAGTGTAGGCCTACGCCCAGTCCATATCTCATATGAAGTCTTTATGATAGATTTACTTGGTACATTGTTCAATATAAAATATACAGTCTCAAGAGTATAATCCTAAGACAAAATAGGCAGACTAGCAAAATCCATCATGGATCGAATCATGTCTAACAAGGTTCGATTCCTCTTTTTCGATACACCATTATGCTATGGTGTCCCTGGAGGTATCCATTGCAAGAAAATTCCATTCTCTTCTAGATATGTCAAGAATTCACTAGATAGATATTCACCTTTTCAATTCGATTGAAGAGTTTTAATACTCTTTTCAGTTTATTTTCTACTTTATTTTGAATTTATTTAAATATTTTAAATGAATCTGACTTGCGTTTCATCAGATAGACGTATCCATATCTGGATGGATCATCTATGAAAGTGATAAAGTAGAAATATCCACCTCTAGCACTTGCACTCATAGGTCCACATACATCAGTATGTACTAGATCTAAAAGCTTGGTGACTCTTTCATCTTTTTCAGTAAAAGTTGACTTGATCATTTTTTCAAGAAGACAAGACTCATAGGTTAGAAGTGATTCACAATTACTGACTTTAAGGATTTTTTCTTGAGTCAACCTATTTATCCTACTCTTATTATTGTGACTTGGCTTACAGTGCCATAGGTAGATATCAGAGACATTATCTAATCTAGGATATTTTTTAGAAGTATACATTACACTCACAGACCATAATAAAATATAAATATCATTTTTTTTTGTCCTTGCATTATCGTAATATCATTCATAATGATATCTTAATAATCTTTCTTTATTGAAAAATGATAATCATCTTTGGCCAAAAGGCCAATAGAAATTATATTCATCAAAAAAGGACCATAATGACATTCATTTAAAAAAATGATATTAGTATAAAAAAGAAGGACAATAATGACATTCATTTAAAGAAATGATATTAGTATTGAAAGTAAGTTGAACTATTTTTATAGCTAGAATTGGAACAGATCTTCCATCTCCAACATTCAAGAATTGCTCATTATTTTTAAAGTTTTTACTAATTTGAAGTCCTTGCAAAGTATTGCAAATATAGACTAAACTTTCGATATCTAATACCCAGATAGTAGTATTATAAATAAAAAAATTATAAGATGCTCTCATATAACATTCTTGATTAGCAAGTTCTTGCTCTTTTCTCTTATTCAGCCTATTGGGGTCATGGAAAGCAAGATACTAAGAACAGTTCTACTTCCAATGCCCTTGCTCTTTATAGTAGAAGCACTCTGCTTGATCTAGGTTAATCTTGGATCTTTTGTTTAAACTGGGCATAAAAGCCCCAACAAAAACTACTTCGTGCTGCTGAACAACATTCAACTTTCGATACTTATTATTGAAGTTGGGTCCCATAAGTTTATTACTATCTAACAGTGAATGAAGTAATTATGGTTTGGGTTTAACTACATAAATAAGAACCAAAAGCCTAATTAGTAAATGATTTATTAATCCTTAAGATTTGGACTTTAAACGAAAGGTTCTTCCACTATTTTATTCAAATTAGTAGTCTCTACCTTCAATTCAAGAAATTATCCTAATTCCTTAGTGGGTATTAGAATCCACATAGAATGCACACAAGTCCAACTATGGTTGGTCAATTCATGTATATCTAAGGATAGGTTCATGATAGGAATGCGGTGTTGTCGTTAAGATACCGTATTTATCAGTTTAAATTTGACTCTTTACTTTTTAAATTAATTAAAAATTATGAAGAGAGTAGTGAGTCGAGTCAAATCCATAGAGAGGCAATGATTTATTTCTAAAATCTTTGATTCTTTTATTTTTTTATTATTTTTTTTAAAAAAAAGAAAAGAAGGATTTTTAAAAATTAAAGTCAAAAAATAGATTTATAAATAAAAGTAGAATTTAAATTATGCAAAAATAAATTTGGTACTAAGATCTACTATTTAAATCTTAGCAACTACTTGCAATAAAATTAAAAAGCAATAAAGAATAATTAATTTAAAGAGCTAGAATTGAAAAGAACAATAAAGCTTTCTTTATTAAAATTAAAACTCAGATGCAGAATTTAAATACAAGAAACTAAAGAAAAGAAAATTTAGAATTTTAATACAAAAAATTTAAAAAAAAGAAAGAGAAAACTAGAAGGAGATCGCAGATTAGCGTAGGCATGGAGATGGCATAGAAGACTGGCCCTTCTTCTCAGCACTGTAAGTTTGAAGCAACCTTTAACCCAGAGCTTGGCTTCCACCCTATACCTTGGCTTTCCTTTCACTCGATTTATCCATTTCTAGAGGCTTAGGGTCCTTTTTATAGAGCTAGGAGGGTTGGATATTTTTTTCTGGAGGCAAAGTGGGACTAATAGCCTTTGTAATCATCCAAATACAAAGAAATCTAACTAAAATTTAGATCAAAATAGCTTTGATACAAATCTAGTAGGTCTGGTGAAATCTAGTCATTCAATAAAAGTCCAACGATCCAAAAATCAACAAAATTGGATGCGTATTGGTCCAGATCAGGTTGGATTAAATTCTGACCGTTCGATCATGCGTTGATGGAGAAAATCTGACCGCAAATCATGCATCGGGAGTCCTGATCATTGCCAGAAGTATTTTGGATCATCGAATCATCCCTTGGATCGAGCGCTACCATTGGATGGTGATCCGCATGAAGTCTGAAGCTGAATCAAATCCAAAAATAATCACAGTCGTTCGATCTTGACCGCAAGCTACCACAACCGTCCGATGGTGCAATTACTGTTCTTATGGACCGCATGGATCGGCCGCACTGCACACCGCAGCCAATCAGTGCCTCTATTGTCGAGTGAAAAGACCAGATTGCCCTATGTGCGGTGATAAATTTCTGTGGACCCTTTAAGGATTTAGGTCCACCACGTGTCGCGTCGTGATTCGTCGGTTTCTACTGAGCTGGCAGTCCACGCCTGGATAATGGACCGACTGATGGCTTCAATGGCTGAGTCGACTTTGATGGCTTGGCTTGGCTTGGCTTGGCTTGATGGCTTGGCTTGCGGAGCCGGCTGAGCCATTTTCTTCTTTTTTTTAATTTAAATTTTATTTATTTTATTTCTTTAGAAATTCATATCTTCTTCATTTTTGCTTCGTTTTGGTTCAAACTTGTTTCATTATGATCAAAAAAATGAGCTCTTTCCAATAATTATAAAATTTTATTTTTTAATTTTTATTATTTTTTAATTAATTTTTTTAATTAATAAAAATATGAATTTCTTAAAAATTAATTATTAATTCTTAAAATTTAATATAAATTAATTGATAAATTAATGCTTTTATTGGTGAATTTATGATACTTATCACACCCCCCAACTTAAGCTTTACTCATCCTCGAGTAAAGAAAGAATTTAATTTAGATCAATTACCATATTTTGTTGAGATCCTCCTTCACAAGAATAAATCTAGGGTTTAAGATCAAAAGTTTAGATAGTATCACTAACTAAGTATTGAGTTTTAGAAGTAAATTTCATGGTAGATTAATCAGAAACTTTCTTAAAGTTCATCTAAAGATTTTCAGCACTTTGTTTCATGAATACTAACTTAGCATTTGGGTGTTGATTCAAAGGACAAATGAATCTTTTTTTTATCACCTATTTTGGTTAGTTTTTTATATACTCTCAAGTTAAGTGCATGAATTAAGGTAGCTTTCACACTGCTTTTTTTTTTTTTTTTTGAAAATTGTGCTGAGCATCCTGGCCTTCCCTTCACCGTTTGATGTGAACTTCTACACTTAAGGTGCAGAGTTCTAGTTTAGAATAATCCACATATACTCTATGTTTTGCACTTTTTTTTTTTATTTAAGCAGGTAGCTCTTTCCTTAAATTCAAGTTTCTTTAATTGAAGTATATATAAACCATCAATTTTTAGTGATAATTGAATCCTCAATTTAGCCTTATAATCAACACCTACTGTGCTTCATTAGTGTGCATGTGCAATTAGAAGTGCTGTTAGTCTTTAAATGACCTAAGTAGGCTGCTAATGGTCTGACCAAGTAATCTGCTTCCTAACTCGCTACCATTATTAGTTAATACTTTCTAACTTTATTACTTTTCCTAGTTTATTTTGCTTAAGATTCTCTTTCCTGAAATATGATTTATCCAAAAATTTTCAATATAGTTTTATTATTATTATATATATATTTTATTTATTATATATTTATTATTATTTATTATTTATATTTTTTATATTATATAAATATTTTATTTTTTTATTATTTTATTATTTTATTATTTTATTTTTATTTTTATTTATTTATTTATTTTTATTTTTATTTTTTTATCCTCCAACTGAATTGACATTGTCCTCAATGGAGAGAAAAAATAAATAAAAGGGTGTAAATTATGTTTATTTATTTAGCATGGGTCTTGAAGCTTATGATCCTTCTCTAGCTTTTTGGTTCTCCAGCTTAGCCTAAAAAAGAGAAACTAAAAAGAATAAATTAGATTCAAGAAGTATTGGGTTGCCTCCCAATAAGCGCTAAGTTTATTATCTTCAGCCAGACAAAATGTAGTTTAATTCATTATGGTTCTATTAATTGTACTTGATCAATGTTTTGATTTAATGATATCCCTTCGATATATGGTTTAAGCCTTTGGCCATTTACCTTAAAAAAATTTTTAGTCCTGGGATCATAGAGTTTGATTGCACCATGTGGGAATACATGATTAACTATGTAAGGTCCATCCCATCTGGATTTTAATTTTTTAGGAAATAATCGAAGCCTTGAGTTAAATAACCAGACTTGTTGATTTGGTTCAAAGGTTTTTCCTTGAAATATGTTTATCATGGAAGGCTTTCATTTTCTCCTTATAGATTTTTGAATTTTCATAAGCTTCTTGCCTTAATTCTTCTAATTCACTCAATTGTAACATCCGATTGGAACCAGCTTTGGTTTAAATTAAAATTTAATTATTTTATTGCCCAATATGCTTTATGTTCAAGTTCTACCGGAAGGTGACATGCTTTTCCATAGATTAATCTATAGGGAGACATTCCAATAGGGGTTTTATAAGCTATCCTATAGGCCCATAATGCATCATCTAATCGATCTGACCAATCTTTTCGATCAGGCCTAATAGTCTTTTGTAAGATATTCTTAATTTTCCCTATTAGAGACTTCTACCTGGACCACTTGTTTGCGGATGGTATGGTGTAGCTATCTTATGTGTCACCCCATATTTTCGTAATAAAGTTCGAAATTGATGATTTGTAAAATGGGTACCTCCATCACTAATGATAGCACGTGGAAATCCGAACCTAGAAAAGATATTCTTCTGAATAAATTTTAAGACTACTTTATGATCATTGGTTCGTGTTGCTATTGCTTCAATCCATTTAGAAACATAATCGACAGCTACCAAAATGTATTCAAATCCATTGGAAGGTGGAAAAGGTCCCATAAAATCAATTCCCCATACATCAAAAATTTCTACTACTAAGATGGGGTTTAAAGGCATCATGTCTTTCTTTGAAATATTCCCTAAGGCTTGACACTTAAAACACTCCTGACTAAAAGTATGGGCATCCTTAAATAATGTTGGCCAATAAAAACCACTCTGTAATACTTTGGCCATAGTTTTTCATCCAGAAAAATGTCCTCCACAAGCAAGGGTATGACAAAATTGTAAGATACTCCATTGTTCAGATTCAGGAACACATCTACGAATGATTTGATCAGCACAAATTCTAAAAAGCTCAGGATCTTCCCAAAAATAATATTTGATTTGAGCAAAGAATCGATCCTTTTCATTCTTAGACCAGCCATCAGGAATTTATCCTATGACTAAGTAATTGACAATATCTGCAAACCAAGGAGTCTTTGTATGTGAAACTGTTAACAATTGTTCATCTGAAAAAGATTCTCTGATTGATACAGGTTCACTATCTTTAACTAGGATCCTAGATAGATGGTCTGCTACAACATTTTTAGATCCCTTCTTATCTCGAATTTCAATATCAAATTCTTGTAAGCAGTAAAGATCCATCTAATTAATCATGGTTTAGCATCTTTCTTTGAGAGCAGGTATCTCAAGGCTGAATGATCCTGAGTAAATTATGATTTTTGATCCTAATAGATATGATCTAAACTTTTCTAGGGCAAACACAATGGCTAGCAACTCTTTTTCAGTGGTGGTATAATTCATTTGTGCTTCATTCAGAGTTCTACTAGCATAATAGATCACTACAGGAATATTTGTTTACCCTTTGGCCTAGGACAGCTCCTATGGCAAAGTCTGAGGCATCGCACATAATTTCAAAAGGTAGTGACCAGTTAGGAGGTTGTATGATTGGAGCTTTGGTCACAGCTTCTCTTAAGATTTCATAAGCTTTAAGACAATTTTCATCAAAGTTAAAAGAAACATCCTTAGCGAGCAGATTACACAAAGGATGAGAAATTTTAGAGAACTCTTTGATGAAGCGACGATAGAATCCTACATGACCAAGAAAAGATCGAATTTGTTTGACAGAAGTGGGAGGAGGAAGTTTAGAAATTAGTTCAACTTTAGCTTTATCTACCTCAATCCCTTTCTTAGATACTATATGTCCTAAAACGATCCCCTCTTGAACCATGAAGTGGCTCTTTTCCCAGCTTAACACTAGATTAGCCTCAATACATCGTTTTAATATTTTCTTCAAATTGTTGAGGCAACTCTCAAAAGATTCTCCAAAGATTGAAAAGTCATCCATGAATATTTCTAAGAAATCTCCTATCATGTCTGAAAATATTGACATCATGCACCTTTGAAAAGTTGCAGGTGCATTACATAATCCGAATGGCATTCTACGGAAAGCAAAGGTTCCATAGGGACATGTAAAGGTGGTCTTTTCCTGATCTCCTGGATAGATTGCTACCTGATTGTATCCTGAGTATCCATCTAAAAAGCAAAAGTATTGTTGGCCTGCTAGTCTTTCTAGGATTTGATCGATAAAGGGTAAGGGAAAGTGATCTTTTCGGATGGTTGTATTGAGTTTTCTATAATCTATGCAGACACGCCACCCAGTGGAAAGTCGTGTTGGTACTAAGTTTTCCATGTTCAGTGCGGACAACCGTAAGTCCAGATTTTCTTTGGAACAACTTGTGTGGGACTCACCCAGTGGCTGTTCAGAGATAGGATAAATAATTCCAGCATCTAACCATTTAATTACCTCTTTCTTGACTACTTCTTGCATGTTAGGGTTAAGCCGTCTTTGCATCTCTCGAGTTGGTTTGGCATTATCTTCTGTATAAATATGGTGCATGCATATTGACGGACTAATTCCTTTTAAATCAGCGACGGTCCACCCTATGGCCTCCTTATATGTTTTTAGAATATTTACCAATTGGTTTTCCTATTCAGTAGTTAAGTTGGAAGCAATTATTACTGGTAGGGTTTTCTTTGATCCTAAAAATACATACTTAAGTGATTCAGGTAAAGGTTTTAGTTCAAGTTGTGGTGGGGCCTGAATTGAAGGACGTAATGGTTCAATTTTTCGCTCAGGTAAGGGCTCAACTTTCACTGACCAAGGTAATGAATGTGATGGTTGAGGTGAATTAAGCAGGGCATTTACTTCCTGGGTTTGAGTTTCTTCAGTGGGTTCATCATCTTGCAGTAAATCTAAGGAGGAATTAGATTCAACTATTTCATCTATCTGATTGATTACAAAGCAGTCTTCCTCCTCTTGGGTGTACTTTGGGGTATTAAAAATATTAATTCTTACTTTTTGATTCCCAAAAGAAATGTCCATAGCTCCCATTTTACAATTGATATTGGCATTGGCAGTTGCTAAGAATGGACGTCCTAAAATTATGGGATTTTGGTTCAGCTCTTGGGATGGTTCCATGTCAAGTATGAGAAAGTCTACAGAAAAATAACATTTGTCTACTCTAACTAGAACATCCTCAATCAAACCATGTGGTGTTTTTATAGATCTATCAGCTAATTGCAAAATAACTGATGTGGGTTTTAATTCTCCAATCCCAAATTTTTCATAAACTGAGGTTGGAAGTAGGTTCACACTAGCTCCTAAGTCTAGTAATGCTCGGTTAAAGGTTATACCTCCTATAACACATGAAATTAAGGGTGCACCAGGATCTTTCATCTTTTGAGGTATTGGATTTAACAGGACCGCACTTACATCCTCGGATAGCATAACTCTTTTGGTGGTTCGTGGCTCACGCTTTTGGGTGCAGAGTTCTTTAAGAAATTTAGCATAGGCTGGGACATGCTGAATTGCATCGAGGAGGGGTAAATTAATATGAACTTGTTTAAATAGTTCCATTAGCTCCTTGTTGCGTGCTTCTTGCTTTTTACGAGAAGAGCCTGCTTCTAAGGCCGAAGGGAATGGGGCTTTGGGTTTATAGGTCTCAGGTAAATCATCTATTTTCTTCTTTTCCTTTATCTATTTTATCAGTACCAGTTCTAAGCTCAGGTTCTTCTATATGATTAGTTTCAGTACTAACCTCTTCTTCAAATTTTTCATCAGTATTAGCCTCTATCACCTGGTCTTGGTATGGGTCCTTAAGAATCCTACCACTTCTAAGTTCAGATATTGCTTTAGCATTTTCTAATTGGGGGTTCTTAGGTGGAATGTTAGATGGATGAGTAAATCCAGGTGGTTGATAGACATTGGATGGATTATTTTTAGGATTTGCAATTGGTTGGCTTGGTAATTGACCTGGTTCTCTCCTCATGCTAGACTCAGCTAATTATCCTATTTGAGCTTCTAGCCTGGCAATTGATTGTTGTTGGCTTAGAATTAATTGTTGAAGTTGATTGAATTTATCATCGGCTAGATTGGTCTGTTGATGAGGAGGTGGGTATGAGGGCTGATTATAATGCAGTGGTTGAGAAGACTGACTAGGTTGTCCCTTATTATAGGCATAGTTCTGGTACTGGGGCCTATTTTGATAATTTTGAACTGGTGGGATTTGGGTCTGAGCCTGAGTCTGTTGTGGTTTCCAAGAGAAATTAGGATGGTTTCTCCAACCAGGATTATATGAATTTGAATATGGGTCATTAAGTGGTTTGGAGTAACCTTGAGCAGCTTGGACTTGTTCTTGGATAAGAGGTGGTAATTGTGCAGCCGTGGGACATTCGCTTACATGATGTGTTGGACTAGCACAAATAGAGCAAATCTCCTGATAATTAGAAGCTGGTGTGTATTGTGCAGGAGATTGTTGACCTAGATTTAGGAATTGATCTAATTTCTGGGCAATAAGATCGACTTTATCTAATTTTTGTGCTATTATGTTCAAGTCTGTCTTAGAATTAAGTTCTGGAAGTTTTGATCTCATAAATTTCTGCCCATTTTTGTTGAGAAATTGATCTTTCATAAGAGGATAATGAAGCATGGTTAATAGAGTTTTCACTTAAGGTTTCAAATAAGGTATAAGCTTCATCCTCACTTTTGCTCATGAATGCACCTCCACAGGATGCATCAACCATCTGCTTATATTGATCTCCTAAACCTTCATAGAAAGCTTGTACAATTTGCCACTTAGATAGACCATGGTGTGGGCATTTTCTAAGAAGTTCCTTAAGTCTTTCCCATGATTCATGAATTTGTTCCCCTGGAAGCTGAGCAAATCCTATGATGGCTCGCCTCATAGTATTGGTTCGTCCTATGGGATAAAATTTCTTAAGAAATTCATGTTGCATCTCTGCCCATGTTTGAATTGTTCTTCCTAATGTGCCAAGCCAGTACTTGGCTTTATCTTTTAATGAGAAAGGGAACAAGGTCAGTCTAAGGGCATCATCAGAAAAATTCTGAATTTTTACCGTAGAGCAGATTTCTAAGAACTCATCCAGATGTTTGTAAGGGTCTTCATTGGCATTCCCATAAAAAGATGGGAGCATCTGGATTGTGGTCGACTTAATCTCATAGTGGCTAGCAGGGATATCAGGTATGTGGATGCAAGTCGATGGGTTGTAGGTGGAAGGAATAAAGTATTCCTTCATCTGCCTAGGTGGTTCTTCACGATTTCCAGCCATTTGATTATCTGGTCTTAAATGAATTAGTCTTTCAATTTCAGGATCTGGTTTAACTAGGTCAGGTAAAAGTGATCTTCTACCGTGCATGTACTAGTGCAATTTGATATATGGTTCAAATTTTTTTTTTAATTTTTTTTATTATTATTTTATTTATTTATTTATTTTTTTTAAGAAAAGAAGAGAGAAAGAAAGAAGAGGAAAAATCCTAAAGAGTCTTAAATCTGGAGAAGATAGGGAGGAGTTAATTTGTGGTTTATGTTAGATATTATTTGGCAAACAAGTTAGGCAATCAATCCTGACTAAGAGTTATCCTAGATCTAGACAGCTCCTAACTGCCAAGATCACCTTCAAGCCCTCCAAATAGAGGATTAGCCAATCAACTGGCCAGGTAAGTGTAAAGTCGGTGGGAGTCCCTCCGTTGCTTGCCTTAGACACCAATTGTGCTTGGCCAGGTAAGCGAACAGAACCAATTAAGTAACCACCTTCTTTCGGGCCCAGTCATCCCTGAACCACTTTCCTAGACACCAGTCAAATTGATTAACCCTAACTTGGTTCAACTCTTAGGATTTCTTGTCCTATTGAGCTCGAATATCCTTAAAGGTTAATGTCTAATTGATTTTAAGAGTTAAGGTTTGGGTTAATGCAGGATGCTGGTTGGTTGTTTGTGGGCTAAGGAAGGGTGATCAAATCCCCACCTTATCTTGTTTAATGGGTTGTGCCCTTAATTTGGTTTAATATGAAATATGCAAAAAAAAAAAAATTCCAATCAAAGAGTTCTATGCAATTTAAACTAACTAACTAATTAAATTATAAAAAGGCTTACCTTGACTCCAGCAATCACCAAAAATAAGAATAAAAACTAATATGATGGATGCTCTAAATAATTAGGGTTTCTAATCTTGTGATGAGATTTTTAATTAGGTTTACGTAGGTAATATTTTTAATTAATTTAAAATAAAGCAAATATTAAAAATAAAGAAAGAGATTTAGGGTTTAGGAATGATCTCACCGAATAGGATTGAGAGTTTTGTTCGTGCCCTAATCTTCCTTGTATCCTTTTTTTTTTCTTTTCTGCAAAATCAAAGTTTTAATGGCGCCAGTAAAAAAAAATAAAGAAATTTTAATTTTTATGCCTTGGCGCCAAAAACTTGATAGGGACACGATGCTGTCGTTAAGACACCGTGTTTATCAATTTAAATCCGACTCTTTACTTTTTAAATTAACTAAAAATTATGAAGAAAGTGGTGAGTCGGGTCGAATCCACAGAGAGGCAATGATTTATTTCTAAAATCTTTGATTCTTTTTTTTTTTATTATTTTTTTTTAAAAGAAAGAAAAGATTTTTTTAAAATTAAAGTCAAAAAATAGATCTATAAATAAAAATAGAATTTAAATTATGCAAAAATAAATTTGATACTAAGATCTACTATTTAGATCTTAGCAACTACTTATAGTAAAATTAAAAAGCAATAAAGAACAAATAATTTAAAGAGCTAGAATTGAAAAGAATAATGAAACTTTCTTTATTAAATTTAAAACTAAGATGCAGAATTTAAATACAAGAAATTAAAGAAAAAAAAAATTCAGAATTTTAATACAAGAAATTAAAGAAAAAAAAAGAAAACTAGATGGAGATCGCAGATCAGCGTAGGCATGAAGATGGCGTAGAAGACCGGCTCTTCTTCTCAGCACCGCAGCTTTGAAGCAACCTTTAATCCAGAGCTTGACTTCCACCCTATACCTTAGCTTCCCTTCCAACCCTCTATCCCTTTCTTAGAGGCTTAGGATCCTTTTTATAGAGCTAGAAGAGGTAGATATATTTATTTCTAAAAGCAATATGGGACTAATTGCCTTTGTAATCATCAAATACAAAAAATCTGAATAAAATTTGAATAAAAATAACTCTGTTATGACTCTGGTAAATTTGGTAAAATCTGGCTATTCGATAGGAATCCAACGGTTCAAAAATCATCAAAATCGGATGCCTATCAGCCCAGATCAGGATTCGGATTAAATTCTGGCCGTCCGATCATGTGCTTGATCGAGGAAATCTGGCCGCAAATCATGCTTCGGAGAGTCCTTGATCACCATCGGGAGTGTTCTGGACCATCGGAATCATCCTCTGGAATCGAGCGCTACTATTGGATGGTGATCCGCGTAAAGTCTGAAGCTGAATCAAATTTGAAAATAATCACAGCCATTCGATCTTGACCACAAGCTACCACAACCATCCAATGGTGCAATTACTATTCCTATGGACCACATGGACCGGCTGCACCACACACCACAACCAATCAGTGCCTCTATTATCAAGTGAAAAGATTAGATTGCTCTGTGAGCCACGATAAATTTCTGTGGACCCTTTAAGGGTTTAGGTCCGCCACGTGTCGTGCCATAATTCGTCGGTTTCTACTGAGCTGGCGGTCCATGCCTGAATCATGGACTAGCTGATGGCTTCAATGGTTGAGTCGGCTTTGATAGCTTGGCTTGCGGAGCTGGCTGAGCCATTTTCTTTCTTTTTTTATTTAAATTTTATTTATTTTATTTCTTTAGAAATTAATATCTTCTTCGTTTTATCTCCATTTTTGCTTCAAACTTATTTCGTTATGATCAAAAAATTGAGCTCTTTCCATTGATTATAAAATTTTATTTTTTTATTTTTATTATTTTTTAATTAATTATTTTAATTAATAAAAATATGAATTTCTCAAAAGTTGATTATTAATTCTTAAAAATGAATATAAATTAATTGATAAATTAATACTTTTATTGGTGAATTTATGATACTTATCAGTTCATAATCAATTATTTTTCTAAATAATTTTTAGTAATTTAATTTTGCTCTAGGAATCTTTTTAGTAGGTTAGGGCCTCCACTGAAAGTTTCGATTAGGTTCAACCATTAACATGACCATATTTAGTCCATCTAACTAATGAATGATTAAGCCAAATTATGGTTGGTCAACCTAACCATCATTTAGAGAGATGTTCTAAGAAATCATATTATGAATGATAATTCCATTAGCCGATAAGCACCTGGCCTTTGAGCCTCTAATGATTATCCAACTAATGGACCTATTATCACCCACTTAATGGGAGGCTATGATCTAGTTATTATCATAACTATTTTATTTTTAAGGATCTAATAATTTTAGAGGATTTAATTTATTTGGTTTAGAAAAGAAAGTCAGAGAAACCACCTAATCATGATTCTCCCACTGACTTCACCAAGTCAGATTAAGGGAGACAATTGATAGGCTAGTCTAGGAGCACCTAAATCAATCATACTAATTTACTTAGCTGACGTGGGTCAGCTCAAATTGTCAAGCGATCTGATCAAAATATAATTTCACTAAGATGGCTAGGTAAGTAAGATCGATGGGAGGGTCTACCAAAGCTTGCCTTAGACACCATAAAAAATGGCCAGCTAAGTGGGCTACCAATTAAAAACCACTGGTCTGGATTGCCAGACTTATCTTAGACACAAACTAGTTAATTAGTTTCAATTGGATCAACTTAATGGTTCATGCTAGATTGCATAGCCAAAAATCAAGTCCATCTTGATTTTCGTTAAAGATATGGACTTGACCAACTATAACTATTGTAATTGATCTTGAGAATCCTCAACCTAATCTATAGGAACTATTGATTAGATTTAGTCAATTCTCTAATTAAGTTCATTCTTTAATCTAATCTTAGGACTAATCCAATTAATGGACCTAATTCTCACTAACTCATTAACCCAAGTGTTATGATTTGTATCTTAGGATCTTTAATTCACAATCTTAGATCCTAAACAAATAACTTCTAAATTCTTAATTAAGTTTTGGGCTGAGAGTTCAGATCCAGCATTTTAAAAATGATTTTCATGTTTATAAAATATTTTTATAATATGGTTCTACCAACCAAGTTGCATGTTTGATTCATAATCAATATGCAAATAAAAAATAAACATGAATCTACTTTAGATCTAATCTAAACATATTCATGTAATTTAAGATTGAAATAATTTCAATACTAATCTATTATAAATTATCTTAGATCAAACCTAATATATTTGTGATGATAAAAATTGGATTGAAATACTTTCAATCAAATTATAAAAGTTTTTAGATCTAATCTAAAATTTTATGTTTAAAGTTTTAGATTAGCACGTACTAGGATAACCTTTTCAATATAAGGGATAAACCTTACAGTAGGACAACCTTATAAGATCAGTCTATGCAATCTAAAATATTAATTTTTAGATTTATATCATTTTAAATTTAATTAATCATAAATTAATCTAAATCATATTTAATAATTTATGATTAGCATTAGATCTACATGAGCTAGGACAATCTTTATACTATAAGGGATAAACCTTACACCAGGATAATCTTATAAATTAGTTTATGTGATCTATTTTTTAATTTTAGATTCAAATCATGGATTATAATTTAGATCTAATCTAAAAAATAATCTAAACATGCATCATAAATCATGTAATAAAGAACCTATGCTCTGATACCAATTGAAGGAAACGATCTTGGGTTTCAAGGATGGATCTCAAAACTTTTTCAAAAATTAGATAACGAAAGTAATAAATTAATCATATTAATTTATTTAAAATATATAAAAGAGCCCTAGATCTAGGATCTTATCACATGATTTAAGCATGCTATTAAATCTAAAAATAAAAATAATCAAAAGGTGATGTTGATCATATTAACATCTAGGCAATTCTAGATTTGATCTAGATACATAAGAAAGATCATATCAACCTTTCCTTTATAAGATGAGTTCTCTAACTCACTGATCCAAGGCTAAGGTCATCGCTCCGAGCCACACACATGTCCAGCCTCTATAGATTATCCATATAAGATCTCGATGCAAGATCTAAAGTCCGATGACAGAAAATCAGCACAGCATGCTAGTACTATGCTGATCCTTCTTTTATGGCTGATCTGAAACCTCCTTCTTTAAATCTTGGACTGTTCAATTTTTAGAATAAAGGGAAGAGATTTGTGAAGAAGTGGCATCTTTCAAAAATTACAAAAAATGGAGGAAGGGATCAAGAAAAAACCCTAGAGAAGAATCCTTTCTTCTCCCTTCTTTTTCTCTCACCAGGACATAATGGCTTCTATCTCAATGAAGCACCACACCCAAATCTTCTTTGCACCCAAGATTTCATGTCCCAAACCTCTCTCTCAGATTTAAAATCTATAGAAAACTATGCCCTAACTCCCTTTAAATAGAGAGTTATGATAGAGTCCTTGTCTAGATCAAATAACTAGAAAAATGGGTCCAATTTGAGCAAGGATTGGGGCGCCCAACTCTTGGGCGTCCCTCCTTTTTTTCTTTCATGGACTCTAGGGAATATATGCAAATAAGTATTATATTTTACATAAAAAAATTAGAGAGAAATCAGATGGTTTGGTGCCTCAAAGAAATAAGGAAAGATGATGTATCAAACTCTATCCAATAGAGACCAAGGTCAAAACAACTTATTTGTTTTGACCTATTCCACAACTAATTTCCTTGTAAAATGGTGGGAGACATAAAAACAACATGGATACTCTTTAGAAATAAGATTTTTCATGTAAATTTCAAGGGAATTTGTCGGGGGGGCGGGGGGGGCGGGGGGTGTGCATGGAAAGCAAGATGGCGCAAGAAGGAGAAATCCTAGTCACACTAGGACTTTTAGTTTTGACTTGATCAAACTTATTATTTGAACCTAATTAAATCAAAACTAATACAAACCAATTAGAGATGATCTTATTTTAACTAAGAGCCTAATTGAATCAGATTAAATTAAATTTAAATCTAATTTAATTTTTAATCAAATTAGAAATTAGGTGCATACAAGTCCTAATTAAATAGGAACTTGTTCTTCCTTGCAATTGGCTTATCCAATAAACCAATTAGACTTGATCCAATCAAATCCAAACTAAATATAATTAAATAATATTTAATTAGACTTAATCTCATCCCTCTGACTTAATCAAATTAAGTTAATTAGCAATTCAATTGCTAATCGATCCTCCTGTAATACTTGTACTAGATTAAACATCAATTGTATCGATTGTTTGACCTAAGAATGATTCTAAATCATTGATCAATCATCCGATCAAATTAAGATCTTTTATGTGTGTGATCCCATAGATTCGAACCTAAACTGGTAGCACAAAAATAAATTTCTGTACCAATCGAAGTGACCATCTAGCAATGATATCCGACAGGTGGATAGGTCGAATGTGTAAAGCAACACTCTTAGAACCCATGTGGTTATAGTTTACATTGAAGAAAAAAACCTATTTTCTGGGTCAGGTTCATTCAGATCTGATTGGATCAGGAGGGATATTTCAAAAATTTTTCTCTAAGATCCTAATTAGATCTAAAACTTCTTAGATCTAATCTTATTGATCTGATAATAAAAATAAAAATAAAAATTATATCTAATTTAATTATCCCTTTATTTTGGATAATCAATTATCCTATTATGATCCCGATGTTTGCCTAAGGTTCTGGATGTAGCCATGCAAGTGCTTGACCTCTACCAGTATCCACTCAGATAAGATCTGAAGATCTTCTCTTTTTCAATCAATCCTCCAAAAATTAGATCTAGATCTGATCTTGAAGGTCTTCAAAATGACTTTTGAAGAACAACCATTGTCTATTGCAGCAGTACTGCCTTCTTCCTTTTTCTAACATCTTTCACTCGCTTGGATCGCACCTTCTTCGTGCCCAAAATCCCTTAGGCATGGAGAGGAGAGAGAGGACCAAAGGATGGCATGGAGAAGGAGGGAGAGGGGCTATGAGGCATGGGCTAAAGGTAGAAGAATTGAATTCTAGGCGCAAATAGGGTTTATGTAGACCTTGCTGCACCATGTAGTGCCACATCATCCTGCCAATCATGGCCCTTTGTGAAATCAGATCTAAATCTGATTAGTGGGATGACCTCATTTGATCCAATCAGATTAGAGACCCTCAAAACTCTCCTTAGGTGGCGCCAAGACTGGGTCAAATAAGTCTTCTTGGCACCACATTATTTCATCTCCTAAAGCAACTGGAGTCCCATCTGTATGGGACTCCATCTTTTATCCTCATGGGGTGCATGCCTCCCTAGGTGTGTGCCCCCTTCCTATCTATTTTTTAGCATGGGGACAAGTCCCCAAGTTCTCTCCTATGAGTGCATGATACATGGGCAGATGTCCAAGTATCCAAGGTCAACATTTGACCAATGTTCGAAGATAAGATTTAGCAGGTGATAGAAAATGGTAGGTGTTGTCTCAAATTTATCTCATAAATTAAGAAAACCATTTTTTGACCTGGACAAGCTTCAGTCAGACTAAATAAAGGTTTTTAAGTGAGTCCAAACATATTTGGCTCAATTGAGACTAGCTTTAAGGATTGTTAAAGGAGAACATTAGGCTCGATCATGTGCTAGCATGATTTTCTTGAACCTAATTGAATCTTATTCAAATCAATTGAACTAGGTTAATCCAATTGATGTATCTAGATCCAAACCCTTATTTGTGTGACTCAGTTAGATTTAGTTTCATATGGTAATGGGATATGTCGAGATCTCTATCATCGACATCATCGAAACACCTTCCAATGGATCAGAATTTTTTTGATTCAAGCAACTAGTATGATCGATCATCCAAATTATTCTAATTGCTCCCAAAATCCACCAATGACAACTAGTAGCATATGGTGGCAACCCATCAGAACTAAAAGCAAACCTCTTAGTGCAGTTACCTATGTGATTAAGTTTCTCTATCTTGAGCCCCGATTGGATTGGGGTTAAGGTGATCTCATCAAACCCTAATTTTCATCATATGAATTAATCATTCGATTCAAGTCCAATGTGAAAATCCTAATAGAAACTCTTTCTATTATTTCACTCTACCATGGCCATAGGCTTATGGACTTGATTCTCATGATCATCATAGGGCTACTCCTCATCTACCGAGATAGATAGATCTCCTATTGATGCAATCCAATTCCTACAATGAACATGCTATAACCAACATACACCTCAGAATTTTGAATGGTTAGAAGATCGAGTTATGGTATAGTCAAACTACAACACCCTTAAGGTGAATTACCGATGCACCTCAGGTCAAAGAACTAGACACACTACTACAGCTTTAAACCAGTCATTGATGAGAAGGTAGACTTCCTTATGACTGCTTGAGATGGTTATGCTCAGTGCCCTCATTCTCTAACGAGTACCTATATTCTCACTCCGGTGTCTCTACACCGTAGACTCAAGATTCATCTATCCAAAAGAAGCAATCATACATCAATCTTCTAGATCAATCACCATCCTCATGATGATCCTACGATCAGGAGCATTTTATGAGTTAATAATGAAAATTCATGTCTTAAATTTTTAACTCTTGAAAATATGAACTATGATTACCATTAACTCAAGGGATGTATCATAGACACTTTCAAATACACATTATAATAGAAAATAATCTATTTTATTATTTATAGTTAAAATTATAATTTTATCTTTAGAAGTGTATTACAAGTGTCAGCCAATCTGGCTTCTAGGGCACACATATCTAACAAACTCCCACTTGACCTAAAGCCAATTGGCTACAAATCTAAGTCCCATCTTCTCAAGGTGGGCTTCGACCTTCTACTAGCCCAACGGCTTTATAAGTGGATTGGCCACATTGTCTGTGGAGTTGACTTTCTTGACCTCGACGTAACCTTTCTCAAGGTAATCGTGGATGAGGTGGTATTGCCGCTAGATGTGCTTGGATTTTTGGTGAGACCTTAGCTCCTTAGCAAGGGCTATGGTTCCATTATTGTTGCAATACAGAGGAATGGCATCCGATAGCATCACTCTGATCTCTACGGAAAACTTCTTATACCAGAATGCCTTCTTTGCAGCTTCTGATGTAATAATGTACTCTACTTCCATGGTGGAATCTGTTATCACTGTCTACTTGGAAGTCTTCCAACTGATAGCACCACCATTACACACAAACAGACTCCCAAATGTCGACTTTTGATCATCTATATTGAACATAAAGTCCAAGTCTGTATATTCCTAGACTTGGAGTTCTCCATTACCAAAAATCAACATCATATCCTTAGTTCTTCTCAAGTACTTAAAGATACATTTCACAGAAGTTCAGTGTTCTTCATCTGAATTCGATTGATATCTGCTCGTGACACTCACAGCATGGGCTATATCAGATCATGTACATAACATGGCATACATGAGGCTCCCTATTGCTGAAGCATAAAGGATCTTGCTCATGCGTTCAATCTTCTCAGGTGTGTTGGGATGCATTTTCTTGGAGAGATGAATGCCATGTCTGAAGGGTACCAATCCTCTCTTAAAATTTTCCATGCTAAACCTCTTTAGCACTTCCTCCATGTACATCTTTTGTGAAAGACCTAGCATCCTATTCGGTCTATCTCTATAGACTTTAATTCCTAGAATAAAGGATGCTTCTCCTAGGTCTTTCATGGAGATTCTTTAGATAACCATATTTTAACTATGGTCAACATGAAAATATCATTCCCAATAATGAGGATATCATCCATGTACAGTATGAGGAAGATAATAGCGCTCCTACTGACCTTTCTGAAAATACATGGTTTCTCCTCGTTCTTGATGAAATCAAACAATTTGATCACATCATTAAAATGAGTATTCCAGCTTCGAGATGCTTGCTTAAGTCCATATATGGACCTTTGCAACTTGCATACTTTGTGATCAATATCACTGGATGTGAAACCTAGTGGCTATTTCATATAGATATCTTCCTCAAGGTATCCATTTAAGAACATCATTTTCACATCTATTTGCTATATTTCATAATCAAAATAGGTTGCAACAGCAAGCAATGTGCAGATGGATTTTAGCATGGCTACTGACAAAAAGGTATGCTAATAGTCAATTTCTTCATGCTGACTATACCCTTTTGCCACTAATCAAGCTTTGAATGTCTCCATATTTCTATCTGTACCAATCTTTCTCTTATAGATCCATTTACAATCAATAGGTATTATACCTTCTAGTGGATCTACCAAGGTCCAGACTTGGTTTGAGTGCATTGAGTCAATTTCTGATTTCATTATTTCTAATCATTTCTCAGAGTCGATATCTGATATCATCTCGTCATAGGTTTTGGGATCATCACCATGAACCGCATTACCTACGAGGAACATTTTCTCTACTTTCTCTAAAATAGTACCTAAGTATCTCTCAAGGGGATGGAAAATTCTTTCCGATCTATGAGGTAGAGAAAGTAGTGATTGTATTGGCTCAACCTGATTTGGTTCCATATGATCCTTAGCTCGTTGCTCTTCTGAGATTTTCTTCTTGAACTTGATCTGCTTTCCAATGCAACCACCTTGAATAAACTATTTTTCAAGAAAGATGGCATGCCGACTCACAATCACATTATGGTCTTCTGGAATGTAGAAATAATATCCTAATGACTCTTTAGGATATCCTATGAATTGAGCTCTAAAGGGCCTATAGTCAAACTTGTCCGTTTGTTGTCTTTTGACATGAGCTAGATAATCCCAAATTCTGAGATGACTTAGACCTGGTTTCTTACCATACCATATCTAATATGGTATGGTAGGAATGGTTTTAGAGGAAATCCTATTCAGTAAATATATAACAGTTAATAGATTATGTCCCCATAGAAAATCAGGAAGGTTTGTGAAGCTCATCATAGATTGGACCATATCTAATAGGGTCCGATTACTCCATTCTGAAATTTTGTTAAGTTGAGGTATTTCAGGTGGAGTCCATTGAGAGACTATGCCATTTTGCTTGAGATAGTTCAGAAATTCCTGACTAAGGTATTCACTTCCTCGATCTGATCGAAGAACCTTAATGAATTTTTTAGTTTGCTTTTCAACTTCATGTCTAAATTTTTTAAACTTTTCAAAGCCTTCAGACTTGTATCTCATAAGATACATATACCCATACCGAGATAAATCATTGGTAAAGGTTATGAAGTAGTCAAAGTTGCCTCTTGTCGGCACATCAAATGGACCGCACACATCAGTATGTACTAGGGCAAGTACTTCCATGGCCCTTTTTCCATGTCCTACAAAAGGGAGCTTAGTCATTTTGCCATGAAGACATGATTCACAAATTAGATATGACTCAAAAGTCAACAGACTCAATAGCCCGATTTTCTCCAATTTGTTAATTCTATCTTCTGCTATATGACTTAGCCTTAGGTGCTATGGATACCTATTGTTTGGACCATCCCTGAGTCATTTTGATCTTATGGCATTCACATTTTTCTCGATATTAAAGATAGATATATCAATATGTAACTGGTAGAGACCATTAATATGGAAACCACTTGCAATTTTATTTCTTTCATAAAGAATCTCCGTTCGATGGATCAGCAACTCTTCTGATCGAACAGCTAGAATTGATCGATCATCTAAATCATCTAATTGCTCCAAAATCCACCATGACATAGTAGCATATGGCAACCCATCAGAACTAAAAGCAAACCTCTTAGTGCAGTACCTATGTGATTAAGTTCTCTATCTTGAGCCCCGATGATTGGGTTAAGGTGACTCATCAAACCCTAATTTTCATAATGATATATTATCATTCGATTCAGTCCAATGTGAAAATCCTAATAGAAACTCTTTCTATTATTTCACTCTCCATGGCCATAGGCTTAGGACTTGATTCTCATGATCATCATAGGGCTACTCCTCTCTACCGAAGTAGATAGATCCTCTATTGATGCAATCCATTCCTACATGAACATGCTATAACCAACATACACCTCAGAATTAATGGTAGAAGATCGAGTTATGGTTAAGTCAAACTAAAACACCCTTAAGGTGAACTCGATGCACTCAGGTCAAAGCTAGACACAACTACTAGCTTAAACCAGTCATTGATGAGAAGGTAGACTTCCTATGATACTGAGATGGTTAGCTCAGTGCCCTCATTCTCTAACGAGTACCTATATCTCACTCCGGTGTCTCACACCGTAGACTCAAGATCATCTATCCAAAAGAAGCATCTCTACATCTTCTAGATAATCACCATCCTCATGATGATCCTACGATCAGGAGCATTTTATGAGTTAATAATGAAATTCATGTCTTAAATTTTAACTCTTGAAAATATGAACTTATATTACCATTAACTCAAGGATGTATCAAGACACTTTAAATACACAATTATATGAAAATAACATTTTATTATTTATAGTTAAAATTATAATTTTCCTTTAGAATTGTATTACAAGTGTCAGCCAATTTGCTTCAGGGCACATATCTCTAAACAATCTCCACTTGACCTAAAGCCAATTGGCTACAATCTAAGTCCCATCTTCTCAAGGTGGCTTCGAACTTCTACTGGCCCAACGGCTTTATAAGTGGATTGCCACATTGTCTGTGGAGTTGACTTCTTGACCTCGACGTAACCTTTCTCAAGGTAATCGTGATGAATGGTATCATTCAACAACTAGTATGATCGATCATCCAAATCATTCTAATTGCTCCAAATCCACAGTGACACCTAGCAGCATAGTGGTGGCAACCCATCAGAACTGAAAATAACCTCTCGGTGCAGTTACCTATGTGATTAAGTTCCTCTATCTGAGCTCGATCGGATTAGGGTTAAGGTGATCTCGTCAAACTCTAATTTTTGTCATATGAATTAATCATTCGATTCAAGTCCAATGTGAAAATCCTAATAGAAACTCTTTCTATTATTTCACTCTGCCATGGCCATGGGCTTATGAACTTGATTCTCATGATCATCATTGGGCTACTCCTCATCTACCGAGGTAGATAGATCCTCTATTAGTGCAATCCAATTCCTACAATGAACATACTATAGCCAACATACACCTCAGAATTTTGAATGGTTAGGAGATCGAGTTATGGTGTAGTTAAACTACAACACCCTCAAGGTGAATTATCGATGCATCTCAGGTCAAAAAACTAGACACACTACTGTAACTTCAAGCCAGTCATTGACGAGAAGGTAGACTTTCTCATAACTGCTCGAGGTGGTCGTGCTCAGTGTCCTTGTTCTCTAATGAGTATCTATACTCTCACTTCAGTGTCTTTACACCATAGATTCAAAACTCATTTATCCCAAAAGAAGCGATCGTACATCAATTTTTTGAATCAATCACCATCCTCATGGTTATCCTATGGTCAAAAGCATTTTATGAGTTAAATGAAAATTCATGTCTTAAATTTTCAACTCTTGAAAATATGAACTATCATTATCATTAACTCAAGGGATGTATCACAGATACTTTCAAATACACACTATGATAGAAAATAATCTATTTTATTATTTATAGTTAAAATTATAATTTTATCCTTAGAAGTGTATTACAAGTGTCAACGAATCTGGCTTGTAGGGCACACATATCTAACATCCATATAATTCATGTTCTTGATCTTAATGCTCATAGGATGACTTAGAGTTTAACTATCAATTCTAATTAGCTCATCCATATTGTATTTCAAAATACCAAATCCATCTCATGAATTATGCTGACCAAGATTTTGCTAAATTAAAATATAGTGATGCATTTCCTCCAAACCCTTTAAGTGATCAATCCCATCTTAATCACACATCGATTTTATAAGTACTTGACTATGTCCGTAAATCTTACATCATTGAATTAAAAATTCAGGTAGTTTGTGAAGGGAAATCCTTATTTCCCGGTCCAGGTTCGTCCAGATCTGATCAGATCAAGAGATATATTTCAAAAATTTTTTCTCTTGATCCCAATCAGATCTTGATATGTTTTAGATCTGATTCTTATTATTTTAATAAATAAAATAAAATAAGATAAATTAAATCAAATTTAATTTACCTGATTTGGGTAATCCTATTACCCTGTAGATGATCCTGTTTGCAGCGGAAGGTTCTGGATCTTAGCCACGCAAGCGCCTGGCCTCTACCGGTATCCACTCGGGTTGGATCTGGAGATCCTCTTCTTCTCTATCACACCTCCAAAAATCAGATCTGGATCTGATCTGGAGGATCTTCAAAACTCTTTTGAAGATCTGCAGTCGTCCTTTTGCAGCAGCGCAGCCTTCTTGCTTTTGATCGCCTTTCCTTGATCTGAATCGCACCAACCTAAGTCCAAAACACCTTTTGGACGTGGAGAGCAAGGGGAGAAGAGAGCTATGGCATGGAGAAGGAGGGGAGAGGCAGCCTTGGGGCGTGGGGTTTCTCAATTGAATTCACTTAGAATTAGGGTTGGGCGCAGGGTCTTATTTATAGACCTCTTGTGATCCAACTCCTCTTCCTCTCAACCAATCACAACCCTTTGTGAAATCAGATCTAAATCTGATTGGTTGGAATAGAGACCCCTGGATTCCTCCTTAGAGGGCGCCTAAGACCAGTCAAACTGGATTCTTAGTAGAACTCTGATTGGAATCCAAAAGGGAGGTGGAGTCCTTGTCCAACAAGGACTCCTAGGCGCCTCCTACTTGGGCTCACGCCACCCTTGGCGTGCGCCCTTCTCCTTGCCAGGTTCTGGCAGGGGGACAGGCCCCCACCAGCTCTCCAATAGGTGCATGACATGTGGTCAAAAGTCAAAGGGTCAATGGTCAACGTTTGACCAGTCAAAGGTAGACTTTTGACCAAAGTCAAAGAACAAGAAATGGCAGGTGACCAAAAATGGCAGGTAATGTCTTACAAATAAGACAACCTATTCTGACTTGGACAACCTCCAGTCAGACCATATGAAGGCCTCTGATTGAGCACAAACTCCTTTGGCTCAGTCAGGACAACTTATTTATGATAGTAAAAGAAGAACGTTAGGTTCAATCGAGTGCTAGCACGATTTTCCTTGAACCTAATTGAATCTCATTCAGATCAATTGAACTAGATCAGTTCAATTGATGATCACCAGATTCAAACCCTTGTTTGTGTGACCCAGTTAGGTTCAGTTCTGTATGGTAATGGGATATGTCATGATCTCTATCATCGACATCATCGAAACTCCTTTCGATGGATCAGAACTCTTCTGATTCGAACAGCTAGAATGATCGATCATCTAAATCATTCTAATTGCTCCCAAAATCCACCAGTGACACCTAGCAGTATATGGTGGCAACCCATCAGAGCTGAATGCGAACCTCTTGGTGCAGCTACCTGTGTGATTAAGTTCTTCTATCTTGAGCCCCGATCAGATTAGGGTTAAGGTGAACTCGTCAAACCCTAGTCTCTGTCATATGATGTAATCATTCGATTCGAGTCCAATGTGAAAATCTAAATAGAAACTCTTTCTATTATTTCACTCTGCCATGGCCATGGGCTTCTGGACTTGATTCTCATGATCATCATAGGGCTGCTCCTCTACCACCGAGGTAGATAGATTCCATCTTGATGCAATCCAGTTCCTACAATGAACATGCTATAGCCAACATACACCTCAGGGTTCCATATGGCTAGGAGACCGAGTAATGGTGTAGTCAAACTATAACACCCTCAAGGTGAACTGCCGATGCATCTCAGGTCAAAGAACCAGACACACTACTGCAGCATCGAGTCAGTCATTGACGAGAAGGTAGACTTCCCTAATGACTACTCGAGGTGGTCACGCTCAGTGCCCTCGTTCTCTAACGAGTACCTGTACTCTCGCTCCGGTGTCTCCACACCGTAGACTCAAGACTCATCTACTAAAGAGAAGCGATCGTACACCAACCTTCCGGATCAATCACCATCCTCGTGATGATCCTATGGTCGGGAGCTGTTTATGAGTTAATAATGATTATTCATGTCTTAAATTTTCAACTCTTGAAAATATGAATTATCATTACCATTAACTCAAAGGATGTATCACAGACACTAAATACACATATGTGATAGAAAATAACCCATTTTATTGATTATAGTCAAAATTATAATTTTGCCCCTAGAAGTGTATTACAAGTGTCAGCCAATTCTGGCTTCTAGGGCACATATATCTAACAATCTCCCACTTGTCCTAAAGCCAATTGGCTACAAGTCTAAGTCCCATCTTCTCAAGGTGGGCTTCGATCTTCTGCTGGCCCAACGGCTTTGTAAGTGGGTCTGCCACATTATCTGTGGAGTTGACTCTCTTGACCTCGACGTAACCTTTCTCAAGGTAATCGATGGATGATCTGATGGTATCACCGTTTGCTTGGAACTCTTCCAGCACAAACAGACTGCCAGATGTCGACTTTCGATCATCTATATCGGACATGAAAGTCCGAGTCTGTGTATCCCTGGACTTGGAGTTCTCCATTACCAAAGACCAACATCATATCCTTAGTTCTTCTCAAGTACTTAAGGATACATTTCACAGAAGTCCAGTGTTCTTCACCTGGATTTGACTGATATCTGCTTGTGACACTCACAGCATGGGCTATATCAGGTCGTGTACATAGCATGGCATACATGAGGCTCCCTATTGCAGAAGCATAAGGGATCTTGCTCATGCGTTCTATTTCCTCAGGTGTGCTGGGGCACATCTTCTTGGAAAGATGAATACCATGTCTGAAGGGTATTAATCCCCTCTTAGAGTTTTCCATACTAAACCTCTTTAGTACTTCCTCTATGTACATCTTCTGTGAAAGTCCTAGCATCCTATTCGGTCTATCCCTATAGACCTTAATTCCTAGAATAAAGGATGCTTCACCTAGGTCTTTCATGGAGAATTCCTTGGACAACCACATCTTGACTGATGTCAACATGGGAATATCATTCCCAATAAGGAGGATGTCATCCACGTACAATACGAGGAAGACAACAGCGCTCCCACTGACCCTTTTGAAAACACATGGTTCCTCTTCATTTTTGATGAAACCAAACTTTTTGATCACATCATTGAAACGAGTGTTCCAGCTCCGAGATGCTTGCTTAAGTCCATATATGGACCTTTGCAGCTTGCAAACCTTGTGATCAGTATCACTGGATGTGAAACCTAGCGGCTGTTCCATATAGATATCTTCCTCAAGATATCCATTTAGGAATGCCGTTTTCACGTCCATTTGCCATATTTCATAATCGAAATAGGCTGCAACAGCAAGCAATGTGCGGATGGATTTTAGCATAGCTACTGGGGAAAAGGTATCCTGATAGTCAATGCCTTCGCGTTGACTATAACCTTTTGCCACCTAGTCTAGCCTTGAATGTCTCCACATTCCCATCTGCACCAATCTTTCTCTTGAAGATCCATTTACACCCAATAGGTACTATACCTTCTGGTGGATCTACCAAGGTCCAGACTTGGTTTGAGTGCATCGAGTCAATTTCTGACTTGCATTGCCTCTAGCCATTTCTCGGAGTCGATATCTGATATCGCCTCGTTGTAGGTTTTGGGATCATCACCATGAGCACCATTACCTATGAGGAACATTTTCCTCTACATCCTCTGAAATAATACCTAAGTATCTTTCAGGGGGACGGGAAAACTCTTTCCGATCTACGAGGTGGAGGAGGTAGTGTTCTTATTGGCTCAACCTGATTTGGTTCCACTTGGTCCTTAGCTCGTTCTACTTGTGAGACTTTCTCATCAAGCTTAATCTGCTTTCCAATGCCGCTATCTTGAATAAACTATTTTTCAAGAAATATGGCATGTCGACTCACAATCACATTGTGGTCTTCTGGAATGTAGAAATAGTATCCTAATGACTCTTTAGGATATCCTATGAATCGAGCTCTAAAGGACCTAAACTCTAACTTGTCCGCTTGTTGTCTTTTGACATGAGCCGGACAACCCCAAATTCTGAGATGACTCAGACTTGGTTTCTTACCGTGCCATATCTCATACGGTGTGGTAGGAACGGTTTTAGAGGGAACCCTATTCAGTAAATAGATTGAAGTTAATAATGAATGTCCCCAAAGAAAATCAGGGAGGTCTGTGAAGCTCATCATGGATCGAACCATATCCAATAGAGTCCGATTTCTCCGTTCTGAAACCCCGTTGAGTTGAGGTGTTCCTGGTGGAGTCCATTGAGAGACTATGCCATTTTCCTTAAGATAGTCTAGGAATTCCCGGCTAAGGTATTCACCTCCTCGATCTGATCGAAGAACCTTAATGGGTTTTCCAGTTTGTTTTTCTACTTCATGTCTGAATTCTTTGAACTTTTCAAAAGCTTCAGACTTGTGTCTCATAAGATACACATACCCATACCTAGACAGATCATCGGTAAAGGTAATGAAGTAGACAAAATTGCCTCTAGCCGGCACATCAAATGGGCCGCACACATCAGTATGTACTAGGGCAAGGAGATCTGTGGCCCTCTCCCCATGTCCAACAAAAGGGAGTTTAGTCATTTTGCCTTGAAGACAAGATTCACAAGTTGGATATGACTCAAAAGTCAATGGACTCAATAGCCCATTTTTCTCCAATTTGTTGATCCTATCTTCTGCTATATGACCTAATCTCAGGTGCCATAGATATCTGTCGTTTGGACTATCCCTAGGTCGTTTGGCATTCACGTTTTGCTCGATAGTTAAAATAGGTACATCAATATGTAGCTGATAAAGACCATTAATAAGGAAACCATTTGCAATTTTATTTCTTTCATAAAGAATGTTACAATGGTCCTTAAAGAAGGTGATCACATAACCTTCTTGTGCTAAGCATGAAACAGAAATCAAATTCCTGCTAGCTGCAGGCACATAATAACAGTCTTTTCAAAACTAAGTCTAAACCAGATGGTAATCGAAGAGGGTATGTTCCCACGGCTACTGCAGCAACTCTTGCTCCATTACCGATGCGTAGGATCATGTCTCCATCCCTCAGCCTCCTGCTATCCTCAAGACCCTGCATAGAAGTGCACAGATGAGCACTAGAACCAGAGTCAAGCACCCAACTGGATGCAGAAGAAACCGTAAGGTTAGACTCAATAACGAGCATACCTCCAGAAGGACCTTCCTTCTTGTTCTTCAGGGTGGCCAGGTAAGTAGGGCAGTTCCGCTTCCAATGGCCGTCGCTGTTGCAATGGAAACACTTTCCTTTGCCATCGGACCTTTTTCTTCGGTTCTGCCTTCTTCTTCTTTGATCCTTCCACCTTTTGCTTTTTCACAGACTTCTTTTTCTTTCCATAAGACTTTCTTTTGGAAGAAGTCCGTTCCATAGCAAGAACTGAGCCTTTAGAACCTTTCATAGAAAGCTCAGCGGTAACCAGCATATTCATTAACTCGGCCAAGGAATTTTGAAGTTTATGCATGTGGTAATTCATGATGAATTGCCCATATGCATCAGTCAAGGATTGCAGAATAATATCGTTCTGCAGAGTCCAAGTCCAACTTCACACCGAGCTTCTCAAGCTCTTCCATGTCCTTGATCATTGTCAGACAGTGATCTTGGACTGACTGCCCATCACGCATCTTAGCCTTAAAAAGTCATTTTGTGACTTGATATTTGGCTGCGCGACTCTGTTCACCAAACATCTCCTGCAGGTGAGCCAACATTTGGCGAGCAGTCCCGATATCTTCATGTTGGCGCTGGAGCTCATCAGACATCGAGCCCAACATGTAAGTATCTGGCCTTATTATCTTCGTCAATCCATTTTTCCAGAGACGCTCTCTGTTCAAGTGGATGGACGGGCTGGTAAGGTGGGAGGGTCCTGGTCCAAAACATGGTGTTAACTTCTCTGAACCCAAAACAATTTTGTAGTTCCTGAGCCAATCTTTATAATTGGGTCCAGTCAGTCTATGTGTGTCTAGGATACGTGCCAAGTGGGTTGGACGCAGACATTTTCCTGTAGAGAGTCAAAGATTCTAGTTAGATACTGTAATTTTGACTTGACCAATTTGTTTAGGGATTTTATTTTTAAACAAATTAGCTCCCACTATTTTCTCGGATCCCTACACTCCCTCTGTAGAGATGCGAAAATCTCCATGATTAATGATTTCTAGTGGGTGGTGCGGTCTCACCAACTGACTCATCACCTCACCTAACAGTTATTGGTGATGGGTTAGCCAATGAGTGAACAACTCTTGTTCAATGATTCTCTAATCATGGTGCACCCAAACTTGGTCTCTAATTCATGAATCTCACCGTATCCGGAATATTGATCCACTCCTTAGTTAAGTCAGACCCACCATTTGCATAGACTGGGTTCCTAATTGAGTCTCTCACCGTATCCGAAATATTGAGCCCAACTCATCCTCCAGCCCATAGCATCCAATGCCTAATAGACATGGTTGCATCTTCCCGGTGCAACTGAGCCACTGTATCCAGCCGAGAACAATCAACCCCGGGAAGGGCCCGCACATCTACAATGGTGGAAGACCTCAGACTTAATCTTTTCTTAGGGAGAATTGATTCAGGTCTCATTAAACTAGACTTGGCTTAGTCATAACAATTATGACTAACCTAGTGGCATGGGTTAGCTCGGATTATTGACCACCTCAGATCAGAACTGTGTCAACAGATATGGCCAGGTAAGTGAGACCGGTGGAAGGAATATGCCATTAACTCGTACAAGAACGCATTCAGGTCGAGTAGCTTCCAATTAAAAACCAGTCGGTCGTTTGTGCCAAACTTACCTTAGACACCAAATTGTTGAGTCAGAACCAATTGGGTTAGCCTACAATCCAGACTCTAACCTCTGAGCCTAATTAGGTCTTGCTTGATCGTGACTCGATCTTGACCCAGACTTAATCCTATTAGGCTGGTCAATTTAAGCATTGTTGATCCCATCTAACCAACTCTTGATTCGGTTTGATCAACCGCTTAGACCTAATTGAGCTACCCAAGCCCGAACCCAGTATTATGAATATGTCTTAGATCTGAAATTCTCAATTTTAGACCTAATTAATATTCCATAAACTTAATTCTTAATTAAGTAGGGTTCATAAACAAAATATGCACAATAAATCCTAGGGTTTCAGGATCTAGGGTTTTGCAGAAAGTAAGTTTTGGGTTTCTGATTAAGGACGAACACGCAGCACCCCTACACATCATAAGAACACCCCATCGAATGGGAAGAGAGGGCCTTTAAACCCTTCTTCGTTCTTATGACCGGACGGCCAAGAGGAACGCCTTAATCAGGAACATGTCAATACTACAAAACAGTTTATAGATCTATATCATATATCTCATATACAAATTAGATCTAATCATGGCATATTTTGCATACATCTCATGTATCAAATCATGCATGTTTTCAGATCTAAATTATCTCATAATAATCTAAAAAATTAGATTTAAATTGATCTAATCAAAATAAATTCTAATCTAGACAATTATGTAGAACTATTCTACAACTAGTCTAGACATGCATCAATCATATCTCATATGATATTTAAAATTAAATAATTTTTATTTGCTATTTTTTAGATGTTATTATAACACTTATAATATCAAAAAATAGTAAATAAAAGATCTAAAATATGATTTAATCAAGATTAAATCAAAAACATGCAAGACTATTCTATAGAACTATTCTATTTCTAGAACTAGTCATGCATATCTTCTAATCTTAGATCCAAATCATTTAATTTTAATTTTTTCTGATTTCAGATCTGATCACATCTCATGTGACATCTAAAATCACTTTATTTTCTAATTAAAATAAATTTAAAATTCAGATCTAAACAATTTTAGAACCATGGCTCTGATACCAGTTGAAGGGAAATCCTGATTTTCCCGGTCCAGGTTCGTTCAGATCTGATCAGATCAAGAGATATATTTCAAAAATTTTTTCTCTTGATCCAATCAGATCTTGATATATTTTAGATCTGATTCTTATTATTTTAATAAAATAAAATAAAATAAGATAAATTAAATCAAATTTAATTTACCTGATTTGGGTAATCCTATTACCCTGTTGATGATCCTGATTGCAGCGGAAGGTTCTGGATCTTAGCCACGCAAGCGCCTGGCCTCTACCGGTATCCACTTGGGTTGGATCTGGAGATCCTCTTCTTCTCTATCACACCTCCAAAAATTCAGATCTGGATCTGATCTGGAGGATCTTCAAAACTCTTTTGAAGATCAGCAGTCGTCCTTTTGCAGCAGCGCAGCCTTCTTAGCTTTTGATCGCCTTTCTTTGATCTGAATCGCACCAACCAAGTCCAAAACTCCTTTTGGACGTGGAGAGCAAGGGGAGAAGAGACTATGGCATGGAGGAAGGAGGGGAGAGGCAGCCTTGGGGCATGGGGTTTCTCAATTGAATTGCATTAGCATTAGGAGTTGGGCGCAGGGTCTTATTTATAGACCTCTTGTGATCCAACTCCTCTTCCTCCTCAACCAATCACAACCCTTTGTGAAATCAGATCTAAATCTGATTGGTTGGAATAGAGACCCCTGGATTCCTCCTTAGAGGGTGCCTAAGACCAGTCAAACTGGATTCTTAGTAGAACTCTAATTGGAATCCAAAAGGGAGGTGGAGTCCTTGTCCAACAAGGACTCCTAGGCGCCTCCAACTTGGGCTCACGCCACCCTTGGCGTGCGCCCTTCTCCTTGCCAGGTTCTGGCAGGGGGACAGGCCCCCACCAGCTCTCCAATAGGTGCATGACATGTGGTCAAAAGTCAAAGGGTCAATGGTCAACGTTTGACCAGTCAAAGGTAGACTTTTGACCAAAGTCAAAGAACAAGAAATGGCAGGTGACCAAAAATGGCAGGTAATGTCTTACAAATAAGACAACCTATTCTGACTTGGACAACCTCCAGTCAGACCATATGAAGGCCTCTGATTGAGCACAAACTCCTTTGGCTCAGTCAGGACAACTTATTTATGATAGTAAAAGAAGAACGTTAGGTTCAATCGAGTGCTAGCACGATTTCCTTGAACCTAATTGAATCTCATTCAGATCAATTGAACTAGATCAGTTCAATTGATGATCACCAGATTCAAACCCTTGTTTGTGTGACCCAGTTAGGTTCAGTTCTGTATGGTAATGGGATATGTCATGATCTCTATCATAGACATCATCGAAACTCCTTTCGATGGATCAGAACTCTTCTGATTCGAACAGCTAGAATGATCGATCATCTAAATCATTCTAATTGCTCCCAAAATCCACCAGTGACACCTAGCAGTATATGGTGGCAACCCATCAGAGCTGAATGTGAACCTCTTGGTGCAGCTACCTGTGTGATTAAGTTCTTCTATCTTGAGCCCCGATCAGATTAGGGTTAAGGTAAACTCGTCAAACCCTAGTCTCTGTCATATGATATAATCATTCGATTCGAGTCCAATGTGAAAACCTAAATAGAAACTCTTTCTATTATTTCACTCTGCCATGGCCATGGGCTTTCAGGACTTGATTCTCATGATTATCATAGGGCTGCTCCTCTACCACCGAGGTAGATAGATCCCATCTTGATGCAATCCAGTTCCTACAATGAACATGCTATAGCCAACATACACCTCAGGGTTCCATATGGCTAGGAGACCGAGTAATGGTGTAGTCAAACTATAACACCCTCAAGGTGAACTGCCGATGCATCTCAGGTCAAAGAACCAGACACACTACTGCAGCATCGAGTCAGTCATTGACGAGAAGGTAGACTTCCTAATGACTACTCGAGGTGGTCACGCTCAGTGCCCTCGTTCTCTAACGAGTACCTATACTCTCGCTCCGGTGTCTCCACACCATAGACTCAAGACTTATCTACTAAAGAGAAGCGATCGTACACCAACCTTCCGGATCAATCACCATCCTAGTGATGATCCTATGGTCGGGAGCTGTTTATGAGTTAATAATGATTATTCATGTCTTAAATTTTCAACTCTTGAAAATATGAATTATCATTACCATTAACTCAAAGGATGTATCATAGACACTAAATACACAGGTGTGATAGAAAATAACCCATTTTATTAATTATAGTCAAAATTACAATTTTGCCCCTAGAAGTGTATTACAAGTGTCAGCCAATTCTGGCTTCCAGGGCACATATATCTAACAGTTTGGCACTAAAATATAGAGAGTTGCTTGCAAGCCATCGTGGTGATCTCAGGTCTAAGGGATACTTATATCCATATCCCATTAGAGCAATTCTCAATAGTAGAATTCTTCAGAGTTGATCACATTCAGTGATGATGTACCCTTACATCTTATCTGTATGTCATACCAGTGTCTCTATACTCTTTGGTTAAGAAGATAACCAATCTATGAGGATTTATGGTGCTTCCAAGCCTACGGAGGCCATAGGTGGAGACTAGGATAGGAGTGGTCCTAGGGTGGAGGCGGTGCATAGCCCTCCACAGGCTTGAGGTCTGGATATTCGGGACCTTGAGGGGCTTGGTTGGAGCTTCGAAAATCTAGGACATAAGATAGAATGAGGAACCAAAGTCGAAAGATTGAAGACTGCAGAAAAGAAGCTTTCTACAAGTTAGCCGACTCAGTCTCAGACTGGGTCACCTAAGTCTCAGAGCATAGGACAGACAGAAGGTCGCATTCGGGACTGCAGGCATGGGATAGAAACTGGGTTGGCTTAGTTTCTGCAGGTATGGGATAGAAACTAAGCAGGCTCAATCTGAAACTAAGCCAACCCAGTCTCAGCTTAGCTGGCCCAGTGCTGAGACTGAGCCGACCCAGTGTGTGGGCAGAGATACGTGTGGATTCTATTTGGACTAGGATAGGAACTTATCCTAGAGGTCATAAGGCCTAGTTTAAGAGGTCTTAAGGGGGCTAACTCAAGTATGGATCAGGTTTAGATCCAGGGGATGAGAGCATGGGAGATGTACATGGGCTCGATAAGTGATTTCATGTATTGGGTTAGTCGGAGAGTTTTTTGGTTGGGCCTAATGGCTATGTATAAATACATAGGTTGTATTAAGGTTTCAAAAGAAATATGTGAAATATAGATCTTTTCTTCCTCACTTCTCTCTTCTTCTCTTCTCTCTAGAGTTGCCACCCTAGGATTCTTGAAGAAGCCCTAGAGAGGGGGCTATCTCCCTCAAGCCCAAGAAGGGAGGCACCCCATCTCAGATCCAGATGGAGGATCGGTGGTTTGCTGCCCATAGAGAACGTCATAGGATCCTTCATATTCATGCTAAAGATCAAGAGCTTCCACAACATGGTATCAGGGCTTGCGATGCCGAGGATGATTAGCATTCAAGCGATATCATGGAACAACATTTGGTATCAAAGCAAGGTGATGCCAGTTGGTGGTTCTACATTTGGTATCAGAGCTTGATGGTGCATGAAAGGGAAGGAGAAGTCGTACAAGGTGAAATAAAAAATCTACACAAGGATTCCACGGTATGTCTTAGCTCTATTTTTGTTGTTGCTGTGGTTTGGCCAACCAAGAGTAGTGGGTTGAAGATGGAGATTGAGAGGATTAACGGGAAGGGATGTTCTCGAGATGAAAGGATTGGGTGCATGAGTTGCTGATCGATCTTAGTGGAAAGGTCGGGGTGTATGATGGTTATGTGATAGCCAGGGAGCACTGGAGTGCTGCAATAGCATTTTCCTGAAGATGTAGGGTTGAGAGAGGCTCGATAGTGCAGCAGTCGAGGGAGGTATCTTAGTAGAGAGAATCAGGATTCTCTAGAAAGATGGGCAGTATGGGGCTATTGAGGAGAGGTTTTTCAAGGAATAATGATCGATGGAAGGCTGAAGAAGCGACTATACATCCTTTGGTATCAAAAAAGTGGGGAAGTAGTCAGGGGTGCATTCAGTAGTTTGATCAGAGCATGGATTTATGAAGCCTTGAGAGTGATGGAGATAGATGATCTATAGAGGTCTAGTAGATTAGGACTAAATGATTGTAGAGTGGTGTAGAGATAAGGCTAGGGAGCATTGGAGTGTTGTAGTAGTGCTTTCCTAGAGGCATAGGGCTAAGAGACGCTCGGTGGTGCAGCAGTCGAGGGAGGTATCTCAGTAGATGGTGTCAGGGGTATCTCAGGAAGATTTGGTGTAGCTCTCAGGGAGAGCTAGGAGGTCTCAGGGAGTGTCAGGGGCATCAAGCAGTCAGAAGTATCATGGATCAGATTTTTTCTGCAGGGCACCAGGGAGAGTCGTGGTTCAGGTGGAGGATGGTCCTCTGGGCACAATTGAAGTGATGGCTGGTGTAGGGGAAGAAGAGAAGGACTAGGATGGAATTTTCTAGGGTTCAATCATTGGATTAGAAGAGTTGGATGAGCTCTTGGATTTTGAAGGTGCCCATGGGTTATGGAGGTATCTGAGATGGCTTCGAAGGGGTCCACGGAGCATGGAGGGTTCAAAGGAATAGCGACGGTGTTTGAGGTATAGCGACAGGCTTAGCAGTGCAGCATTGAGTGGTTGGCCTTAGGTGACTCGAACATCGAGTCAACTTCTATAACATCAGGTGGACTTTGGATATAAGTGGAGCTTCGGAGAGGTGGCTTCATAATTGGAGAAAAATTTGATATGAGATCCGAGTAGAGAGGTGCAAGAGGATCGATATCCTAGCACCAGCACTGGTGATGCATAGTTCCAGATGGAGCAGCGTGTGTAGGTGGATGGGCATAATTCTGAGGAGATCATGTCAAGATTAGTGAGTGCTTGTATAGGAACGTTGTGGGTTCTCCTGAGAAGTCTAAGAAAGGTGATGCAGCTACTAAGCAGAAGGGATCCTACAATTTTAGGATGGTACATAGGAGCAAGCCAAAATCTTCAATGGTGGAGGCAGTCATCCTAAAGGACCTCAAGGGTGTACAATAGTTGAAGAGAATTAGCGGAGGCAAGGATTACACAAGGGGCTGTCAAGGTGCGTAGGGACAGCAAGATTGTGCAGGAAGGCATTGCCAAGGATTTGCTAAGGCTTGGGAGCACCAAGGTTGAGATTGTGAGAATTTATGGTGCTTCCAAGCCTTGGGAGCCCATAGGTGGAGACTAGGATAGCAGTGGTCCTAAGATGGAGGTGGTGCAGAGCCCTCCATGGGCTTGAGTTTTGGGTGTTCGAAATCTTGAGGGGCTTGGTTGGAGCTTCGAAAACTTAGGACACAAGGTAGAGCGAGGAACCAAAGCCAGGAGATTGAAGACTACAGAAAAGAAGCTTTTTATAGGTTAGCCAACTCAATCTCAGACTGGGTCGGCTAAGTGTCAGAGCACAGGACAAACAGAAAATTGCATTAGGAACTGTAGGCATGGGATAGAAATTGGGTTGGCTCAGTTTGAAACTGAGCCGACCTAGTCACAGGTTCGCCAGTTGATAAGTACCATAAATTTACCAATAAAAGTATTAATTTATCAATTAATTCATTTTAATTTTTAAGAATTAATGATCAATTTATATATAATTTTTGAGAAATTAATATTTTTATATATTAAAAAAATAATTAAAAAATAATAAAAATTAAATAATAAAATTTTATTATCAATGGAAAGAGCTTATTTTTTTGATCACAACGAAATAATTTTGAAGCAAAATGGAGTTAAAACAGAGAAGATATGAATTTCTAAAGATAAAAGAAAAAAAATTAAATAAAAAAAGAAAAATGGCTCAGCCAGCTCCGTAAGCCAAGCCACCAAGCCGAGCCAAGCCGACTCAGTCATGGAAGCCATCAGTCAGTTTACGATTTAGGCATGGACTACTAGCTCAGCAGAAATCGACGAATCAAGGAGCGATACGTGGTGGACCAAGACCCTTAAAGGGTTCATAGAAAATCTATCGCGACTCATAGGGTATTTTGGATTTTTCACTCGACGACAAGAGATGCTGATTCATTGTGGTGTATGGTGCAGCCAGTCCACGCGATCCATAGCTACAGTAATTGCACGATCCAATGGCCTGTGTTCGATCTGATGGAAATCAATGGCCCACGATAAATCCTTCTTTGATTCAAATAGTGCTCAGTGATCTGGCACGATCCGACGTCCAGAAAATCAGTCGGTGAGGATCCAATGGTCCAGGAAGCTCTCGAGTTGATTAAAACATCCAGAACTCAATCCGACGGCCAAATTTTCTTTTGATTAATGCAATTGGATATCTAGAATTTAATCTGACCTGATCTAGGCCGACACACATCCAATTTTGATGATTTTTGGTCTGTTGGATTTCTATTGAACGGCCAGATTTCTTCCAGAGTAGTAGAATTCAACCAGGACTCCTTTAATCCAATTTTTACTCAATTTTTTTTATATTTTATCGATCAAAAAGCTCCTTAGTTCCACATTGCCTAGAAGAAAACTCTCCAGCCCTCCTAGCTCTATAAAATGGACCCTAGGCCTCTAGAAATCGACAGATCTAATTAGAGGAAAGCTTTGGTACAGGGTGAAGCAAGGCTATAGGTTAATGGCTGCTTCAAAGCAATGGGTGCTGAGAAGAAGAGCTGGGCTTCTACACCATCTTTCTGCCAATGCTGATATAAGATCAGAGATCAGCCTATTTTACTTTATTTTTTAAAATTTTATGTATTCAAATTATGAACTTTTAATTAATACAATATTTAATTTTATGTTCTTTAATTTTATGCTCTTTGTTTTTATTATAATTTAATTTTTATATTTTAATTATTATTTTTTATTTTTCTGTAAGTAAATGCTATGATCTAACTAGTAGATCTTAGTACCAAGTTTAAATTTCTGCATCTTTTAATTTTTGCTTTTAATTTTTTGATTTTACTTTTGATTTCAAACTTAAATTCTTTTCTTTTTCTTTTGTAAAATCAAAGATTTCAAATCTAAAAATACTACATTTTCTATGGATTCGACCCGACTCACTGCTATCTACGTATTTTTAATTATTTTAAAAAGTCAGATTAAACTGATAAACATAGTGTCTTAACGACAACATCGCGATCTTATCAAGTTTTTGGCACCGTTGTCGGAGAAGATACGGACATTAAATTTTTGATCTCTTTGATTTTTCTATAAATAAATTATAAATAAAGTTTTTATTTTTTTGTAAATATTGCTTGCTAATTTTTTTTATTTATTTTATAAAAAAAGAGGTTAAAGAACAAAAAGAACCAGGGCAAGGGACAAATCATTCAGTTTTGCTTGGTGAGATCAATCCTAACGCTAATCCTTTTCTTTTTTTATTTATTTAATTATTTTATTTTCAAATTAAATTTAAAAATATATATATATCCACTTAAATCTAATTAAAAATCTCATGATAAGATTAGATATTCTAACTACTTAGAGCATGCATCATATTAGTTTTATTTTTATTTTTTTTTATGATTGCTGGAGGCAAGGTAAGCCTTTCATAATTTAATTAGTTGCATGCATCTAGTTTAAATTACATAAAATCCTTTGATTGAAAATTTTGTGTGCATATTCATCTTTAAATCAACTTAAGGGCACAATCTAATTAAACAAGATAAGGTGGGGATTTGATCACCCTTCCTTAGCCCACAGACAACCAACCAACATTCTGCATTGACCTAAGCCTTTAATTTTAAAATCAATTAGACATCAACCCTAGGAACTCGAGCTCAATAGGACAACAAATCCTAAGAGTTAAACCAGATTAGGTTCAGTCAATTTGACTGGTGTCTAGGAAAGTAGTTCATGGACGATTGGATCCAAAGGAAGATGGTTTCTATTTGGTTCCATTCACTTACCTGGCCAAGCATAATTGATGTCTAAAACAAGCAATGGGAGGACTCCCACTGACTTTATACTTACCTGATCAGTTGATTGGCTGATCCTACACTTGGAGGACTTGAAGGTGATCTTGATAGTTAGAAGCTGTCTAGATCTAGGATAATTCTTAGCCAAGATTGATTGACCAACTTGATTGCTAACCAACATTATCACTAATTAAAACTAATTCTTCTCTCTTTTCTTAGCTCTAGGACTCCTTAGGACCTCTTCTTTAGAACTTTTATTTCTTTCTTTTTTTTTCTCTTCAAAAATAAAATAAAAATTAAATTAAATTAAATAAAAATTAAATTAAACTAACTAAAAAAATATTAAAAATAATAATTAAATTAAATTAAAATTAATAAATAAAATAATTTAAAAAATAATTTTTAATATAATAAAATAATAAAAAAATATATAAAAAAATTCTAAAAAAAAATTTTGAACCATACATTAGGGATACACTAATATATGCATAGTAGAAAATCACTTTTTCTAATTTAGTTGAACTTAATTGAATGGTTAATTTATATTAAACCTAATAATCAAATGGCTGACCTGAACCTAATAGTCCAAAAATTAGATAAAATTGACCTTCTTACCCAAATATTAGATCAACTCCTAACCCTAGATCAACAATCTCCTGTACCATTCACATCATCTTTTAATTATCAGGAGTTTTGTTCTATTTGTGCTAGCCCAACTCATCATGTGAGTAAATGTCTTATGGCTACACGATCCCCACCTTTTATCTAAGAATAAGTTCAGGCTGCTAAAAGTTACTTCAAGCTGACTAATGATCCATTTTCAAATTCATATAACTCTGACTGGAGAAACCATCCTAATTTTTCTTGGAAATCATAATAAACTCAGGCTCAGATCCAAACTCCATCAGTCCAAAACTATCAAAATAGATCCCAATACCAAAACTATGCCTATAATAATGGTCAGCCTAGTCAATTTACCTAGCCATCATATAATAACCAGCTATCATACCCACCTCCTCAACAGACCAATCTAGCTGATGATAGATTTAACCAACTTTAATAATTAATTTTGAATCAATAACAATCGATCTTGACTCAAGAAGAATCTATCATCAGGATAGAAGCTTAAATTGGATAATTAGTTGAGTCTAACATGAGGAAAGAACTAGATCAACTATCGAGCCTACCAATTTCAAATAATCCACCTAATATCTACCAACTACCTAGACCAAGTTATCAATTTAATGTCTCACTTAAGAATCTCCAACTTGAGAATGCCAAAGTAATTCCTGAACTTAAAAGCTATAGGATTCTTATGGACCCATACCAAGATCAGGTGAGAGAGGCTAGTACTGATGCTAGCCAAAATAAAAATTTAGAATAATTGGTTAGTATTGAGACTAACCACATAGAAGAATCCAAATTAAAAATTAGTACTGATATTGGTTCCAGTGAGATAGACATAGAAAAAAAGAGAATAGATGATTTATCCAAAACTTATAAACCTAAAAGCCTATTCCTTTCAACCCAAGAGGCATGTAATGAAGAGTCAATGGAGTTGTTTAAGCAAGATTATATTACTTTACCTCTAGAATTAAAATCTCCTTTAGTCATCCTTCCAACACCCATTGAATCAAACTTAACTCCTAATATAAAAATTTCATTCATAAGCATTTTAGAAGAATAAATAGGAGAAATTCTTAATAAACATGGGTCTGAGAATTGGGTCATAAATTATGTTTTCCTAATTAACAATGATTATATCAATAATGGGATTATAAATCAACTTTTTGAGATTGGCAATCCAAAATTATTAGAATTTGTCAATCTAATATTCGACATAGGATAGTAAGCTGCATTGTGTCTGGCTGAAGATAGTAAACTTAGCACTTGTTGGAAGACAACCCAATATTTAGTTTTCTTTAGTTTAATTTATCTTTTTAGTTGATTTTCTTTTTAGGACAATTTAAATAAGTTGGAGCGAGAGCTTAAATTTTTAAAGGCATGTGCTGGACCAAAAATATACTGAGTCAGGTGTATTCTTTCATGTTCTTTATTACACCCTTTATTTTTCTCCATTAAGGACAATATTGATTAAGTTGGAAGGAGAGAAAAATAAAAATTTTAAAATATTAAGTCCTCAAAATAGTTAGTATTTAGTATTTAGACACCTGATTATGCTTAAGAATGAATTAAACTAAGCATTTTTTAAAAAAAATTGATATACAGATTAGAGAATTTATGAGATATTGAGGAATCAAGTATTAAAAAAATTCAATAAAGAATTAAGTCTAGAACATAAAAAGTTTTTCTTTGGAGGATTTCTAATTTTTTCTACTAGCATCAAAGAAAAGTCTACTTTTTATGAGCTTATGTAGGGTAACTATACATTTTGTCATATAAAAAAAAATTATAGTTTCCAAGTATTTCTCACTGAGTAATTGGGCCTCTTTACCTAAGCAAGCATTAAGTTTCACATCAAAAGATGGAAAGGACAAAGAAGCTCATTGTAAAGCTAGTCTTAACTCATAGCCTATTTGATTCGAGCTAGTAAGCTCGAGGGGTATTCTGTACCTAGTGCCTTAAAGCCAACTGATTTGGAAGTCATTGGCCCAAGACTCGCTATATAGATCAAATAAAAAGCTTAATAGATTAAGACACTTAATAGTGGTACAATATTAAAAAAAAAAAAATGGTTTTCCACCAAGTAACCTAGTCCCGTTGCCTAAGTAAGCAATGATATTTGCATCAAAAAATGGACAATGTAAAAATAAAAATTAATAAATGAAGGATGGAAGTAGCAATACACTTGCCTATATGAAAGTTTAGACAAATCAGAGATAAAGGTGGGATAATTTAGAAAAAGTTTAAAAAAATTTAATATTCTTTATTTAATTTTTTTATTGATAAGTATTAATACCCCAATGATATGTCTCACTTAAGCTCAACTGAATATCAATGGTCATTTTAAAAACTGCTTAGGTAAAATTCAAAATTCTAAAGTTAAATGGTATTTAAAACTAAATTCTTTCTTTACTCGAGGACGAGCAAAGCTTAAGTTGTGGGATATGATAAGTACCATAAATTTACCAATAAAAATATTAATTTATCAATTAATTCATATTAATTTTTAAGAATTAATGATCAATTTATATATAATTTTTTAGAAATTAATATTTTTATTAATTAAAAATTAATTAAAAATAATAAAATTTAAAAAATAAAATTTTATTATTAATGGAAAGAGTTCATTTTTTTTATCACAACGAAATAAGTTTGAAGCAAAAAGAAAATAAAGTGGAGAAGATATGAATTTCTAAATATAAAAAAAATTAAATAAAAAAAGAAAAATGGCTCAGTCGGCTCTACAAGCCAAGCCACCAAGCCAAGCCAAGCTGACTCAACCATGGAAGCCATCAGTCGATCCATGATCTAGGCATGGGCCTCCAACTCAGCAAAAATCGATGAATCATGGAGCGACACATGGCGGACCTAGACCCTTAAGGGTTCACAGAAAATCTATCACGGCTCATAGGGCATTTTGGACTTTTCACTTGATGATAGGAGACACTGATTTATTGCGATGTATGGTGCAGCTGGTCCACGTGGTCCATGGCTACAGTAATTGCACGATCCAATAGCCTGTGTTTGATCTGGTAGAAATCCGACGGCCCACGATAAATCCTTCTTTGATTCGAATAGTGCTCAGCGATCTAGCATGATCCGACGGCCAAAAAACCAGTCGATGAGGATACATTGGTCCAAGAAGCTTCTGAGTTGATTAAAACATCTAGAACTCAATCTGACGGCCAGATTTTCTTCTGATTAATGCAATCGGATGGTCAGAATTTAATCCAACCTGATCTGGGCCGACACGCATCCGATTTTGATGATTTTTGGTCCGTTGGATTCCTATTGAATGGTCAGATTTCATCTAGAGTAGTAGAATTCAACTAGGACTCCTTTTAATTCAATTTTTACTTATATTTCTCCATATTTTGATGATCAAAGAGCTCCTTAATCCCATATTGCCTAAAAGAAAACTCTCTAGCCCTCCTAGCTCTATAAAAAGGACCCCAGGCCTCTAGAAATCGACAGATCTGATTAGAGGGAAGCTTTGGTATAGGGTGGAGCCAGGCTATGGGTTAATGGTTGCTTCAAAGCAATGGGTGTCGAGAAGAAGAGCTGGACTTTTGCACCATCTTTCTGTCAATGCCGATCCAAGATCAGAGATCAGCCTATTTTATTTTTTTAAAAAAAATTTATGTATTTAAATTATGAACTTTTAATTAATATAATATTTATTTTTATGTTCTTTAATTTTATGCTCTTTATTTTTATTATAAATTAATTTTTGTATTTTAATTATTGCTTTATATTTTTCTACAAGGAGATGCTAAGATCTAACTAGTAGATCTTAGTACCAAGTTTAAAATTTTTACAATTTTTTATTTTTGCTTTTAATTTTTTGACTTCACTTTTGATTTCAAAACTCAAATTCTTTTCTTTTTCTTTTGTAAAATCAAAGATTTTAAATATAAAAATACTACGTTCCCTATGGATTCGATCCGACTCACTACTATCTATGTATTTTTAATTATTTTAAAAAATTAGATTAAACTGATAAACACGGTGTCTTATTGACAACATCATGATCTTATCACCAGTCCAGTCCTGAGACTGAGCCAACCTAGTGTGCGGGCTGAGATATGCGTAGGTTCTGTTTGTGTTAGGATAGGGACTTATCCTAGGGGTCTTAAGGCTTGGTTTAAGAGATCTTAAGGAGGCTAACTCATGTATGGGTCGGGTCTAGATCTAGGGGATGAGAGTATGGAAGACATGGGTGTACATGGGCTCAGTGAGTGCTTTCATGTGTTGAATTAATCGGAGATTTTTTTGGTTGGGCCTAATGGCTATGTATAAATACATAGGTTGTATTAGGATTTTAAAAGAAAGGTGTGAAATACAGATCTTTTCTCTCTTAATTCTCTCTTCTTCTCTTCTCTCTAGAATTGCCACCCCAGGATTCTTGAAGAAGCCCTAGAGAGGAGAGCATCTCCCTCAAGCCCAAGAAGGGAGGCACCCCATCACAGATCCAGGTGAAGGATCAGTGATTTGCTGTCCATAGAGAACGTCATAGATTTCTTTAGATCCATGCTAAAGATCAGGAGCTTCCGCAACATGGTATCAGGGCTTGTGATGCCAAAGATGATTGGTGTTCGAGTGATATCATGGAACAACACAACCTATATGGCATACAATGATCTATACTCGAATGTTGTCATCTTAATTAACAACATATCATTTGATCGTGAATAGTTTTAAGGACTAATCAATAAATCCTCTCTTTATCGAAACTAAATAGTCCTAAGAACTTCATCATAACAAAAGGAGTTCATTAGAAGATGCAATCTTTATGATGAAAATTTCAAAATAATATTTTATTCAATAAATTATTTATAAGTACAAACTAGTATAACCATCAATAGGTTGATGATTAACTTTGAAATATAATTTTCAACAATAATTACCTAATGTGATGGCTAGGATGACAAGCCCAGCTGGTTGCATAGCTGTGGATCTTAAAGAAGCTCTACGATCATGTCATGGATGGCATCTATGAGGCTCTAAGGTCGCTGCTCAGAAGACTCTGCATGACCTCCTCTACACATGCATCACTCTAGGTTTGGGACGTCGAGGCCTATGAGGATGCTGAAGGGTATCAAGATAGTGAAGGATCGAAGCTGTGGCCAAATTCTATGACTCGGCTCCTACTTACCCCTTCGGTGGCATTGTGCCATCCCTCAAGGTCAAGGGAAGGCTAAGAAGATGGGTCATCACTGTACCTCTTAACAACGTACATCGCATAATACATCTGCATAGTTAAAAAATATATTAGTTGTAAAATAAAAATTAGATCCTGTAACAACTTAATTAGTAAATAAAGTTTGAAGTCTTACCATGATCTGTCATGATGTAGAATCTAAATAGTCACCAATCCTTCTAGACTGGTGTGTGGTCCATCATAATTATAGCTGGTCTGGTGGATGATCCAGCTGCCGTGCTTATAATAAGTAAATAATAAAATTAAATTAATTAAAACATACATATAAGAGTTTTTGCAATTCTAATGAAAAGCTTTGATATTGATTTTTTATCGATCTATCGACCATAACATGTGTGCCGACCAAGCCACCCATATGTCTGATCGGATCCTGCTAGGCAGCTCAATTCTACTGGGCCCTCTATCACCTACCGAAGTACTCCTCGCTGCTCCACTGGTCATAGAGGGCCTGCCATATGTCCACCCGCATCCAGTGATCTATGAAGGATCTCTAGTTCAACGGTGACTAGGAGCCAAAGTGCCAGATGGTGGACTGCCTGAGGCTGTAGAGGCCATCTTAGAGCCTCCATGTGACCACCTCCTCGAAGATCTATTGACCAGCCTCTTCATCCTGGGGAGTCTTGAATTGGTGGTAGTCGTCCTATAAGATAGAAGCAAATATATATTTATATATAATTAAAATACCAACATATCAAGAATTTAAAAATTAAACTAATTTTGACTTACCAAAAACATCCCCTAGGCTACATCACATGCTCTAGATGGCCAGTTGAAAAACTCATTCACTAGCCCTGGCATCAATCATCAAATGATGTCGGTAACCACACGAGATACTCTAGACTTTCTAAACATGCTGCAAAACTGATTTTGAATAATAAATATTAACTCTAGAATTACTAAATTAGAAATATATTAATTAAAGTTATAGTACTTATGAGCAACTCTGAATATGGATGATCTATCTATCCTCTGGTCGAGTTGGAGGTGCCACGAGCTAGGCGGGTCCTCAACCATGACTCTATGTTTGTGGTCGATTGCTGCTTCATATGTTTGAGGGGTCACTGGTGACCCCCTACCATCCGGTATGAGATGCATGAAACCATGCGAGTTGGTTGCATGATCACTCCCTTCTTGAGAGCCCTGTTATTTCTTCAAGAATTGATTTTGATGATTACAAAATATTTGAGGAGATTACTAATAATTTTGGTTTGAAAAAAGATTTATTATATTTTAGAAGCAAAATTATAATTTTATCAAGTTCTGATTCAAAAGCCTCAAGAGCAAGTATAGAAGATTTTTGATTTTTTGGAGGCAATCCAATGATTTTTGGATGTATATTTTGGAAGAAAATCAGTTTTGAAGAAAAGGATCGACCCCTGTCAAAAGGGGCTGATTGGCATACTATTCTTTGGCTGGCACACCAAAGGGGATGACCCTGAGGTTGATCCCTATGCTAGGGGTCAACCCCTGGGGTCGACCTCTACTATTTCAAAGACCAAAAATGTAGATTGTGGGGTTTTTCGATTTTCTATCATAGAGGTCGGCCCCTAGAAAAACTCCACAATGGCTATTTTTTCGTCTATTTTGATCATATTTAATGCACATTTAAAGCCCTCCAACGGCTCTAAACCTGTCCAAATTTTTCTCTAGCATCTATTGAAGATATAAAGGCTCTTAAAGAAGGAAAAAATACAAGAGTTTCAAGCATTCATTTCAGCCTTAAGCAAAAAGCTCACTTTAAGCAAAGAAGCTTTCATTTCAAGCTTACCAACCCCTCAAAAGCTCATTCAAGTCTTCAACAATCTTGAGGAAAATCAAAAAAGCCTTCTTTTTGTTGTGTAAAGTATTCTTAAAGCTTTTATTTGCTTATTTAAAGGGGTTGAGTTATATTTATTGATATTAACTCTTATTCTCTGCTCTTTGAATTATTTTAAATTTTGGAAGGATTCCAAAGCATAGGAAGATTTATTCGAACCTTGAATTAAATTGTGTTGGATTGGCTTGTACCCAGAAAATAAATGATCTAGCTTGGGATGCTAGGACTGAAAGTTTCCAATGTTGTATTCAGTTTGAATACATTTAGTGAATTAAATTCTCAATAGGACTTGGAGAGTGAATGTAGGTACAAGATTTATACCAAACCACTATAAACCTTATTTGTTTATAGTATGCTTGCCCTTGCTCTATCTTTACTTTGTTATACACTTGTTCTCTTGGTATTCACTTCTACTCTACACTTAAAATACCTATCACATATCAATTGCATATCATCACATAATCTTTATAAATCTAAATTAGTTTTAAAATCTTAAAAATCTAATTCACCCTCCCTTTTAGATTTCATAGCTGGGAAACAAGTGGTATCAGAGCTTGGTGCTCTAGCCCTACTTTGATTTAACCATCAAAGAGCTAAAGATCTTTGGCAACATAAGTTGGTGCCTCACTAGTCGAGGGGCAGTTCACAAGCTAACCTCTACTTTTCAATGGATCAAACTACACATACTAGAAAGCTCGAATGAAAATTTTTATCTAAGCACTTGACTATGATATGTGGAGTATCATAGTTAATGGACTACACACATCTACCAAGATAATTGATGGCGTAGAATCAACCAAACCTAAAAGAGAATGGGATGAGGTAGATAAAAATAATGGCTCAGCTCAATGCTAAATCCATGAATATTTTGTATTGTGCTTTAGATGCTAATGAATTCAATTACATTTCAACATGTATATCAATTAAGAAAATATGGGATAGATTAGAAGTAACACATGAAGGCACTAATCAAGTTAAGGAGTCAAAAATTAACATGCTTATGCACAAATATGAACTCTTTAAAATAGAGCATGATGAATGAATAACTAAAATGTTTACTCATTTTATGGATATTATTAATGATCTAAAAAGTCTTGGTAAGTCTTATTCTAATAGCAATCTTGTGAGAAAGATTCTTAGATCTTTACCAAGGACTTGAAAGGCCAACATGATCGCATTCCAAGAAGCTAAAGATTTGAATATTTTATCCATGGAGGAGCTTCTAGGATTGCTAATGACACACGAGCTAAGCATGAAACAACATCAAGAAGAAGATGTTAAGAAGAAGAAGATAATTGCCCTTAAATCTGACTCAACCAAATGAAGAAATTGATGAAATGAAAAATGAAGAACAAGATGAAGAATTAGCCCTCATCACTTGAAAATTTAAAAGATTCTTGAAGAAGAGAAAATAAGAAAAGAGGAGGAGGCCACCTACAAAAGGAGCATAGTGATAGGAACGCGATGTTGTCATTAAGATACCATATTTATCAGTTTAATCTAACTTTTTAAAATAATTAAAAACGCATAGATAGTAGTGAGTCAGATCGAATCCATAGGGAAGGTAGTATTTTTAAATTTGAAATCTTTAATTTTTGAAAAGAAAAAGAAAAGAAAAGAGTTTTGAAATCAAAAGTAAAGTCAGAAAATAAAAAGCAAAAATTAAAAGGTACAGAAATTTAAACTTGGTACTAAGATCTACTAGTTAGATCTTAGCATCTACTTGCAATAAAATAAAAAGTAATAATTTAAACTACAAAAATTAAATTATAATAAAAATAAAAAGTATGAAATTAAAGAGCATAAAAATAAATATTGCATTAAAAAGTTCATAATTTAAATACATAAAATAAAAAGAAAATAAAATAGAGTGATCTCTGATCTTGGATCGGCATTGGTAGAAAGATGGTGTAGAAGCCCAGCTCTTCTTCTCGGCACCAATTGCTTTGAAGCAGCCATTAACCCATAGCCTAGCTTCACCCTATACCAAAGCTTCACATTGATCTGAGATGTTAATTTTTAGAGGCCTGGGGTCCTTTTTATAAAGCTAGGAGGGTTGGATATTTCTTTTTCTGAAGGCAATGTAGGACTAATAGCCTTTATAATCATCAAAATATAAAGAAATCCAACTAAAATTTAGATTAAAATAGCTTTGATATGAATCTGGTAATTTTGGTAAAATCTAGCCATTCAATGAAAATCCAACGATCCAAAAATCATCAAAATTGGATGCGTATCCGCCCAGATCAGGTCGGATTAAATTCTGGCCATCCGATCGCACGTTGATGGAAGAAATCTAGCCGTAAATCATGCATTGGAAGTCCTAATCATTCTCGGAAGTAGTAGATGTGGATATCCCTTGGATCGAAGTGTACCATTGGATGGAGATCCGCATGAAGTCTGAAGCTGAATTAAATCCAAAAATAACCACAGCCATTCGATCTTGACTGCAAGCTACCGCAGCCATCCGATGGCATAATACTATTCCTATGGACTGCATGGATCGGCCACACCGCACACCATAGCCAATCAACACCTCTGTTACCAAGTAAAAAGACCAGATTGCCCTATGAGCCACGATAAATTTCTGTGGACCCTTTAAGGGTCTAGGTTCGCCATGTGTCACACCATGATTCATCGATTTCTACTGAGCTGGTGGTCCATGCTTAGATCATGGATCGGCTGGTGGCTTCACGACTGAGTCAGCTTTGATGGCTTGGCTTGGCTTACGGAGCTGGCTAAGCCATTTTCTTTTTTTATTTAATTTTTATTTATTTTATTTCTTTAGAAATTCGTATCTTTTCTGTTTTAGCTTCGTTTTACTTAAAATTTATTTCATTGTAATCAAAAAAATGAGCTCTTTCCATTAATAATAAAATTTTATTTTTTAATTTTTATTATTTTTAATTATTTTTAATTAATAAAAATTAATTTTTTCAAAATATGTATAATTAATTATTAATTCTTAAAAAAAGTAATAAATTAATTGATAAATATGCTTTATAGATAAATTTATACTTATCAACACCTCCAACTTAAGCTTTGCTCATTCTCGAGTAAAGAAAGAATTTAGTTTTAAATACCTTTAACTTTAGAGTTTCGAATTTTATCTAAGCATTTCAAAAAGCCATTGATATTCAGTAGAGTTAATGAGATATAATATGGGGTATTAATACTTATCATAAAAAAAATAAGTAAAAATAACATAAATTTTCTGAACTTTTCTAAATTATCCCATTTTTATCTCTGATTTATCTAAACTTTCATATAGACAAGTGTATTGCTACTTCCATCCTTTATTTATTGATTTTTATTTTCATATTACCCACTTTTTGATGTGAATATCATTGCTTACTTAGGCAATGAAATTCGGTTACTCCATGGAAAATCAATATTTTTTTTTTAATATTGTACCACTATTGAGTGTCTTAACTTCTTAAGCTTTCTATTTGATCAATGTAGCGAGTCTTGGACCAATGACTTTCAAACCAGTTGACTTTAGGCTACTAAGTATAGAATATCCCTCAAACTTACTAGCTCGAATCAAATAGGCTATGTGTTAAGACTAGCTTTACAACGAGCTTCTTTGTCCTTTCCATTTTTTGATGCGAAACTCAATGCTTGCTTAGGCAAAGAGGCTCGATTACTCAGTAAGAAGTACTTGAAAATTATTAAAATAAATTTTTTATATAAAAAATGTATAGTTACTTTTACATAAGCTCATAAAAAGTAGACTTTTCTTTGATGCTGAGTAAAAATAATTGAAAATCCTCAGAAAAAAAACTTTTTATGTTCTAGACTTAATCTCTTTATTGAATTTTTTTGATACTTGATTCCTCAATATCTCACAGATTCTCTGATCTGTGTATCAATTTTCTTTTAAAAATGCTTAGTTTAATTTAATTTTTAAGCATAATCAAATGTCTAAATACTAAATACTAACTTTTTGAGGACTTAAAATTTTTAAAATTTTTATTTTTCTCTCCCCCAGCTTAATCACATGTCTCAATGGAGAAAAATAAAGGGTTAATAAAGAACATGAAAGAATATACCTGACTATATTTTTGTCCAGCATATGCCTTTAAAAATTAAGTCTCGCCTCCAGTTATTCAAATTTCCTAAAAAAAATAAACTAAAAAAGAAAAATAAACTAAAAAAACTAAAATATGGGTCTTCCAACAAGCTAAGTTTACCTCTTCAGCAGACACAATGCAGCTACTATCCTTGATTGAATATGTAGATTGACAAAATTTCAATAATTTTGGATTCCAATCTCAGAAAAGTTGATTTATAATCCCATTATTGATATAATCATTATAATTTTAGGATAAATAATTTAAATCCCATTCTCAGACCCATGTTATTAAGAATTTCTCCAATTTTTCTTCTAAAATGCTCGTGAATTGAATTTTTTGTATTATGAGTTAAGTTTGTTCAATGGGTGTTGGAAGGATGACTAAAGTAGATTTTAATTCTAAGGTAAAAATTATAATCTATTTAAACAACTCCATTATACTTTCATACATCTCTAATTTGTAAAGAAACCGGCTTCTTGGTGAAGGATAAGACATTGTATTAATTCTCGTATAAATCACATTCTCTTTTTCCTATGTTCTATTCATTAAACGGAACTAGCATAGTACTAATTTCTTACATCTGGATTCTATTGGTAGTCTAACTACTAACCAATTATTCTAAATTTTTATTTTGGCTAGCATCATACTAGCCTCTCTCACCTGATCTTGGTATGGGTCCTAAGAATCCTATAGCTTTAAGTTCAGAGTTAATTACTTGGCATTCTCAAGTTGGAGATTCTTAGAGTGAGACATTAGAATTGATAATTTATGGATAGTATGGATATTAGGGTGATTTGGAAATGTAGGCTGCGATAGTTTGATCTAGTTTTTCCTCGTGTTAGAACTCAACTATTCCAATTTAAGCTCTATCGCTGATGAAGATCTTTGAGTCAGATGTTGATTGATCAAATAATTATTAAGTTGGTTAAATCTATCATCAGTTAGATTGGTCTGTTGAGTGAGGTGGATATAAGGGCTGATTATGATGTGGGCTGGGTAAACTGACTAGGCTGCCATTATTATAGACATAAGTTTGGTATTGAGAATCTATTTGATATTTTTGCACAGTGTAAATTTTGGTCTGAGCCTGAGATATGTTAAATGTCCAAGAAAAATATATGGGTTATCTAATGTTGATTATAAATTTGAAAATGGATCATTACGGTGAGTACTGACAACTGTTTTGGATAAAAGGTGAAAATGGTGCAAGCCTAGGGCTTCATTCACTGATGTTGGCTAGGCAGATTGAACAAATCTCCATGAGGAAGATTATGTGAATTGTGTAGGAGATGTTGACCGTTTAGGACTTTGATCTAATTTCTTGGAGTCAAGAAATGTCCACTTTATTTAATCAAATTTGAATCCAGCCTTAGGATTAGATTCTAAATTTAAATTCATGAATCCCTGGCCCAGTTTGGTAAAAATAACGAAGCATGAAATAATGAGTTTCACTCAGTGATGTCAAATAAGGAATAGGCTTCACTCTCACTTTAGTTCATGATCATTCTCCACAGGAGCATTTGACCATTTGTTGTATTGATCTCCTAAATTCTCATAGAAGTTGAAACTATTGTGCACTTAGTAACGATATTGTGGGCATTTTGCTAGAAGTTCCTAAGTCTCTTCTCATGAAACTGGTGAATCTGTTTCTGGAAGGAGCAAATCCGTGAGTCAGCTCGCCTCATAGTATTAGGTTGGCTTATGGGTAATAATTTTAAGAAAATTCAATTTTGCAAGTGCAGCCCAAAGTTTCTAATTATCTTCCTATTGTGCAAGCCATTACTTGGCTTTAATCTTTTAATATAGGAGAATAAAATATGTCTAAGGGCAAATCATAGTAAAGTTTGAAGATTCTCACGTAAGAGCAGATTTCTAAAATTCATTAGATATTTATAATGATCTTCTGGGTTCTATAAATAAGATGGAAAGATCATAGGATTGTAGGTCCTGATCTCATAGTGAGGTAGCATGAATTTAGGTAATTGGATACAAGTTGATGGGTAATAGGGAGAAAGAATAAAGTTTCCTTCACTGCTAGGTGTTCTTTTAAAATTTTATCCCTCTTGGTTATCGAATTAAATTAACAATTCATGACCTTTTAATTATGAGTTGGTTTAATTAATACATCGTAAAGCAATTTTCTACGTACATTGCACTAGTTGCAACCACTAACAGTGTTCAAAAAATTTTTTAAATATTTTTAAATTTTTTTATTATTTATTAATTAAAAATTAATTATTTATTATTAATTAAATTAAATATAAATTAATAATTAAATTATCATTTTTTTATTTTTTAGTTAGTTAAATTTAATTTTTATTTTATTTATTTTTTTTTAGAGGAGAAAAGAAGAAGAAAGAAAGAAAAGTTCTAAAGAAGAGGTCCTAAGGAGTCCTAGACTAAAAGAAGAGAAGAATTAAGTTAATTAGGTTTATGTTGGTTAGCAATCAAGAGTTGGTCAATTATCCTAACTAAGGATGTCCTAGAATCTAGATAGCTCCTAATCCAAGGTCACCTTAAAGCCCTCTAAGTGTTAAGTATCGGCAATCAACTGCTAGGTAAAGTGTAAAGTCGGTGGATCCCTCGTTGCTTTTAGACACCAATTATGCGTGCCAGGTAAGTGAACGAAACCAATTAGGAAACCACCTCCTTTGGCCAGTCATTCCTGAAACCACTTTCCTAGACACCAATCAAATTGACTAACCCAAACCTGGTTAACTCTTAATGGTTTTATCCTATTGAGCTTGAGTTTCTAGGTTTGATCTAATTGATTTTGAAATTAAAGGCTTATCAAGGCAGTGTGGTTGGTTATTTATGGTCCAAGGAAGGATGATCCAATTCCACCTTATCTTACTTAATTGGTTTGCCCTTAATTGGTAAACATAAAAATGCCATAAAAAGTTTTCAATCAAGAGTCCTATGGCAATTTAAACAGAGCATGTAACTAATTGAATTCTAAAAGACTTACTTGCCTCCCAGCAATCACAAAAATAATAAAAAATAAAAATAAAAATAATATGATGCAGTCTTAAGCAGTTAGGATTCTATCTGTCATAAGATTTTTAATTAGATATTAAATAAAATTTTTAAAATTAATTTAAAATAAAAATAAATAAATAAATAAATAAAAAGCAAAAGAGAATAGGTTAGGATTGATCTCATCAGCAAAAACTCCTGTTTTTTGTTCTTAATCTCTTTTCTACAAAATAATAAAAAAATAGCAAGCAATATTTATAAAAATAAAAATTTTATTTAAATTATTTATAGAAAAATCAAAGAGATCAAAAATTTAAACGTTCGGCCTTCCGCAACGACGCCAAAAGCTTGATAGGAAGATGGCAATTTTGTTAAGACATCGTGTTATCAGTTTTAATCGACTTCTTAAAATAATTAAAAAATACAAATAGAGTGAGTCGGATCGAACCACAAAGGAATAGTTATAGATTTGAAATCTATTTTTGAAAGAAAAAAAGAAAAAAGAGTTTTAAAATCAAAGTAGTCGGAAATATAAAAAGTAGAAATTAAAAGTGTAGTATTTAACTTGTATTAAGATCTTACTAGTTTAGATCTTAGCCATACTATGCAATAAAATAAAACAATAATTTAAAGTGAGAAATTAAATTGCAATAAAAAAAATAAAAGTATGAATAAAGAGATAAAAATAAATATTGCATTAAAACCTTTATAATTAAATACATAAATAAAAGAAAATAAAAAAATAATCTTATCTGGATCCGCATTGGTGGAAAATGTTATAGAAGCCTAGCTCTTCTCTCTCACTAATGCTTTAAGCAGCCATTACCCATTAGCCTCATTCATCTGCACCAAAGCACTGAATAGATGTTGATTTCTTATAGGCCTCGGCCTTTTTATAGAGCTAGGAGGTGGAATTGTTCTAGAGGCAAAATGGGACTAATAGCCTTTGTAATCATCAAAATATAAAGAAATCTGAGTAAAATTTAGATTAAAATAGCTCTAATATGAATCTGGTAATTCTGATGAAATCTAGCCATTCAATGAAAATCCAATGGTCCAAAAATCATCAAAATCGGATGCGTATCGGCCCAGATCAGGTCGGATTAAATTCTGGCCATCCGATCATGCGTTGATGGAGGAAATTTGATCACAAATCATGCATTGGGAGTCCTGATCACCATCGGGAGTCTTTTGGACCATCGGATCATCCCCTGGATCGAGCGCTGCCATTGGATGGCGATCCGCGTGAAGTCTAAAGCTGAATCAAATTCGAAAATAACCACAGCCGTTCGATCTTGATCGTAAGCTACCGTAGCCATCTGATGGAGTAATTACTATTCCTATGGACCATATGGTCCGACCACACTGCACACCATAGCCAATCAGCACCTCTGTTGCTAACTAAAAGGACCAGATTGCCCTGTGAGCCGTGATAAATTTCTATGGATCCTTTAAGGGTTTAGGTTCGCCATGTGTCACGCCATGATTCGTCGGTTTCTTCTGAGCTAACGGTCCATGCCTGGATAGTGGACTGGCTGGTGGCTTCTGTGGCTGAGTCGGCTTTGATGGCTTGGCTTGGCTTGCAGAGCTGGTTGAGCCATTTTCTTTTTTTATTTAATTTTTATTTATTTTATTTTTTTAGAAATTCATATCTTTTTCATTTTAGCTCTGTTTTGCTTGAAACTTATTTTGTTGTGATAAAAAAATGAGCTCTTTCCATTGATAAAAAATTTAATTTTTTAATTTTTATTATTTTTTTAATTAATAAAAATATTAATTTTTCTAAAATATGTATTAATTAATTATTAATTCTTAAAAATAAGTATAAATTAATTAATAAATTGATGCTTTTATAGATAAATTTATGGTACTTATCACATAGCAAAGAAAAGATAAGGAGCAACCCCTTATTTGTTATGAATGTAAGAAGCTAGGATACTTTAGGTCCGAATGTCCACGACTCAAAAAGGGCCCCAAGAAGTACAAGAAAAAGGCTATGGTAGCTACATAGAGTGATAATGATAATTCAAGCTCTGAAGAAGAAGTGGTTCATGAACAAGCCAACTTGTGCCTTATGGCACATGAAAATGAGATAAATGCTAAAATCTCAAATTAATTTTGTTGGCACAGAATCTGGTTGACGCTAAAACTGGCTGGAGCTAGAGAAGTCGAGGTCACCATTGGGACCTATAAAAAAGTCCAAATTGGAGGAGTGGTGGCTCCGGCAGGATCCTCCGATGGCCAAGTTAGCCCTTCCGACTAACAGAAATGGAATGCTCAGTAGAGAAAGTAGCAGAGATTCGAGATGGAGAAGAGAGCTTGAAGAAAATGTATCTAGAGGGTCCCTTTTATAGACGGAGCCTATAACAAACTAATGGTGACAGTCGCAACTACTAAGTAGTGGGCCGTTCAGGCCACGTGGGATTTATTACAAAGGTTAATGTCTATTGTCGCGACGTGTCCATTGTCGTGACATGCAGGCGGTTTAGATTTAATTGTTAAAGTTTGGACTGAACCGCTATCATTAGCGAGAAAGGTTCAACTAGGAGAAGCCCTTCGGATGACTGGAAGAAATTCAGAGGGAGTCTGATTGATGGAGAAATCTGTCTGGAGAGAGAGTTTGAAGGAAGTTCATTTGGTTGAGAAGTCCAGAGGAAGTTCGTCCGAAGGAGAAATCTGGAGGAAGTTTGTTAGGTGGAGAAGTCTGAAGGAAGTTCGTTTGGTGGAGAGGTCCGGAGGATGTTCATCCCTGCAGTCCCAAAGATCGGTAGGCATACTAAAGTGTTAGCGCACCAACTGGCATTACCTCTCTCTGATACCAATTAATGTTCCATGATATCGCTTGAATGCAAATCATCCTTGGCATCACAAGCCCCGATACCATGTTGCGGAAGCTCCTGATCTTTAGCATGGACCTAAAGGAACCTTTGACGTTCTCTATAGGCAGCAAACCACTGATCCTCCACCTGGATCTATGATGGGGCACCTCCCTCCTTGGGCTTGAGGGAGATGCTCTCCTTCTCTAGGGCTTCTTCAAGAACCAAAGGGAGGTGCCCTCCTTCTCTAGGGCTTCTTCAAGAACCCTAGGATGGCAACTCTAGAGAGAAGAGAAGAAGAGAGTTGAGGGAGAAAAGGTCTGTATTGATTTCAATCCTGAAAACCCTAATACAACCTATATATTTATACATAGCCATTAGGCCCGACCAAAAAACTTCTCGGCTAACCTAATACATGAAAGCACTCACCGAGCCCACATACACCCATGTCTCCCATGCTCTCATCCTCTGGATCTAAACCCGACCCATATATGAATTAGCTTGCATAAGACCTCTCAAACCAAGCCTTAAGACCCCTAGGATTAACCCAGACCCTAGCTCAAAATAGATCCTCACATAACTCTTCCCGCGCATTAAGCCAACTTAGTCTCAGCACTGAGCCGGCTAAGTTCGATTAGGCCAGCTCAGTCGAGCTAACCTAGTTTTGTTCCATGCCAGCAATCCTAAATGCGCAGCTCTCTATTTTGCCTGTGCTTTGAGACTTAGGCGACCTAGTTTTGGACTGAGCTGGCTAACCTGCAGAAAATCTCCTTTCTACAATCTTGATTCCCGACTTTGGTTTCTTGCTTCATCTTGTGTCCCAGGTCTCTGAAGCACCAACCAAGCCCCTGGAATCCCAGAAGCCAACTCCCTGACTCCTTCCATGGCCTCCTAAGACTTGGGAGCACCATAAATCCTTACAATCTCCACCTTGGTGCTCCCAAGCCTTGGCAAACCTCTCGACAATGACCTCCTACACGATCCTGCTATCCCTACACACTCAATAGCCCCTTTTGCAATCATCACCTCCACCAATCCTTTTCAGCTGTTGTGCACCTTTGAGGCTTTTTGGATGATTGCCTCCATCGTTGAAAACCTTGGTTTGCTCCTCTACACCATCCTAGAATTGTAGGATCTCTTCTGCTTAGCAGCTGCATCACTTTTCTTGGACTTTTTTGAAGAACCTGCAATGTTCCTGTACCGACACTTGCTGCAAACCCTAACATGGTCTCCTCAGAACTATGTCTATCCTCCTGCACATGCTGCTCCACCTGAAACTATGCATCATCAGCGCTGGTGCTAGGATATCGATCCTCCCGCACCCCTCTGCTCTAAACTCATGTCAAATTTCTCTCCAATTGTGAAGCCACCTCTCTAGAGCTCCACCTATATCCAAAGTCCATCTGATGCCACAGAAGCCGACTCTGTCATCGAGTCTCTCGAGGCCAACCACTCAATGCTGCACTATTGAGCCTGCCACTGTACCTTGAACACTATCGCTGTCCCTTCGAACCCTTCACACTCCGTGGATCCCTTCGAAGTCATCTCAGATACCTCGGCAACCTATGGGCACCTCCAAAACTCAAGAGCTCATCCAACTCTTCTAAAACCAATGACTGAACCCTAGAGAATTTCACCCTAGTCCTTCTCTTCTACCCCTACACTAGCTATCACTTCAGTTGCACCCGGAGAACCATCCTCCACCTGAACTGTGACTCTCCCTGATGCTCCTATAGAAGAAATCTGATCAATGATACTCCTGGCTACCTGAGATGCCCTTGGCGCTCCCTAAGACCCCCTGACTCTCCCGAAGACCTACATCCGGTCTCTTTGAGATACCACTGACACTCTCTACTGAGATACACTCCTCGGCTGCTACTCCACCAAGCCTCTCTCAGTCCCGTGCCTCTAGGGAAGTGCTCCTGCAGCACTCCAATGCTCTTTGACTCATCTCTACACTACGCTACAGCCATCCAACCCTAACCTATTGGACCTCCATGGATCATCCATCTTCATCATCCCCAAGGCTCCATAAATCTATGCTCTGGTCGAACCGTTGAATACAATGTCGACTACTTTCCCACCTTCCTGATACCGAAGGACGTATAGTCGCTTCTTCAGCCTTCCTTCAATTATTATCCCTTGAAAAACCTCTCTTCAATAGCCCTACACTGCCCATCTTCCTAGAGAACCCTAATGCTCTCTACTGAGATACCTCCCTCGGCTACTGCAACGTTGAGCCTCTCTCAGCCCTGCATCTTTAGGAAAGCGCTATTGCAGCACTCCAACACTCCTTGTCTGTCACACAAATGTCATACACCCCAGCCTTTCCACCAAGATCGATCAGCAAATCATGCACCAAATCCTTCCACCCCAGGAAAAATTTCTTCTCGTTAAACCTCTCAACCTCCACTTTCAACTTGCTGCTCTAGGTTGGCCAAACTATAGCAATAATAAAGATAGATTTAAGACATACCATGGAATCCTTGTGCAGAATTTTGATTTTATCTTGTACGACTTCTCCTTCCCTTCCATGCACCATCAGGCTCTGATACCAAATGTTGGTGCACCAACTGGCATCACCTCTTTCTAATACCAATTAATGTTCCATGATATCACTCGAATGCCAATCATCCTTGGCATCACAAGCCTCGATACGATATTGCAGAAGTCCCTAATCTTTAGCATGGATCTGAAGGAACTTGTGATGTTCTTTATGGGCAACAAACCATTGATCCTCCATCTTGATCTATGATGGGGCACCTCCCTCCTTGGGTTTGAGGGAGACGCCCCCCTTCTCTAGGGCTTCTTCAAGAATCCTAGGGTGGCAAGTCTAGAGAGAAGAGAAGAAGAGAGTTAAGGGAGAGAAGGTCAGTATTGATTTCAATCCTGAAAGCCCTAATACAACCTATGTATTTATACATGGCCATTAGGCCCGACCAAAAAGCTCTCTGGCTAACCTAATACATGAAAGCACTCACCGAGCCCATGTACATCCATGTCTCCCATGCTTTCATCCTCTAAATCTAGATCCGATCCATACATAAATTAGCCCCCTTAAGATCTCTCAAATCAGGCCTTAAGACCCCTAGGATCAACCCAGACCCTAGTGAATGGTAATCCTGATTTCCCAGTCCAGGTTCGTTTAGATCTGATCAGATCAAGAGATATATTTCAAAAATTTTTACTCTTTGATTTGTATTAGATCTAAAATATTTCAGATTTGATTATTATTATTTTAGAAATTAAAATAAATTTGGATAAATTAAATTAGATTTAATTTACCTTGAAGTGGGTAATCCTATTACCCGTTGATGATCCTGTAAGCAGCAGAAGGTTCTAGATCTAGCCACGCAAGTGCCTGGCCTCTATCGGTATCCACTTGGGTTGGATCTGGAGATCCTCTTCTTCTCTATCACGTCTCCAAAAATCAGATCTAGATCTAATCTAGAGGATCTTCAAAATTTCTTTTGAAGATCGGCAGTTGTCCTTTGCAGCAGCACAGCTTTCTAGCTTTCAGTCACCTTTTTCTCATCTGGATCACACCAACCAAGGTCCAAAACTCCTTTTGGACATGGAGAGGAGAGGGAGAAGGTGGGTTTGGCATGGAGGAGGAGAGGAGAAGCAGCCTTGGGGCATGGAGAATTATGATGCTCTTTGAGTTGGGTGCAGGGTCTTATTTATAGACTAAGCGTGATCCAACTCCTCTTCTTCCCAACCAATCACAATCCTTTGTGAAATCAGATCTAAATCTGATTGGTGGGAATAGAGTCCCCTGGATTTCTCCTTAGAGGGTGCCTAAGACTAGTCAAAGTTGGTTCTTAGGAGAACTTTAACTGGATTCCAAAAAGGAGATGGAGTCTCTATCCAACAGGGACTCCTGGGCGCCTCCAACTTGGGTGCACGCTACTCCTGGGTGCCTCCAACTTGGGCACATGCCAAGCATGGCGTGCGCCCTCCTCCTTGCTAGGTTCTGGCAGGGGGACAAGCCCCCACCAGCCCTCCAATAGGTGTGTGACACATGGATAAAAGTCAAAGTGTCAATGGTCAACATTTGACCAGTCAAAGGTCAACTTTTGACCAAAGTCAAAGGACGAGAAATGGCAGGTGACCAAAAATGGCAGATAATGTCTTACAAAATAAGACAACATTTTCTGACTGGACAAGCTCTAGTTAGACAAAGTAAAGGCCTCTAAATGAGCACAAACTCCTTTGGCTCAGTCAGGACAACTATTTATGATAGTAAAAGAAGAACGTTAGGTTCAATCGAGTGCTAGCACGATTTTCTTGAACCTAATTGAATCTCATTCAGATCAATTGAACTGGATCAGTTCAATTGATGATCACCAGATTCAAACCCTTGTTTGTGTGACCCAGTTAGGTTCAGTTCTGTATGGTAATGGGATATGTCATGATCTCTATCATCGACATCATCGAAACTCCTTTCGATGGATCAGAACTCTTCTGATTCGAACAGCTAGAATGATCGATCATCTAAATCATTCTAATTGCTCCCAAAATCCACCAGTGACACCTAGCAGTATATGGTGGCAACCCATCAGAGCTGAATGTGAACCTCTTGGTGCAGCTACCTGTGTGATTAAGTTCTTCTATCTTGAGCCCCGATCAGATTAGGGTTAAGGTGAACTCGTCAAACCCTAGTCTCTGTCATATGATGTAATCATTCGATTCAAGTCCAATGTGAAAATCTAAATAGAAACTCTTTCTATTATTTCACTCTGCCATGGCCATGGGCTTCTGGACTTGATTCTCATGATCATCATAGGGCTGCTCCTCTACCACCGAGGTAGATAGATTCCATCTTGATGCAATCCAGTTCCTACAATGAACATGCTATAGCCAACATACACCTCAGGGTTCCATATGGCTAGGAGACCGAGTAATGGTGTAGTCAAACTATAACACCCTCAAGGTGAACTGTCGATGCACCTCAGGTCAAAGAACCAGACACACTACTGCAGCATCGAGTCAGTCATTGACGAGAAGGTAGACTTCCTAATGACTACTCGAGGTGGTCACGCTCAGTGCCCTCGTTCTCTAACGAGTACCTGTACTCTCGCTCCGGTGTCTCCACACCGTAGACTCAAGACTCATCTACTAAAGAGAAGCGATTGTACACCAACCTTCCGGATCAATCACCATCCTCGTGATGATCCTATGGTCGGGAGCATTTTATGAGTTAATAATGATTATTCATGTCTTAAATTTTCAACTCTTGAAAATATGAATTATCATTACCATTAACTCAAAGGATGTATCACAGACACTAAATACACATATGTGATAGAAAATAACCCATTTTATTGATTATTAGTCAAAATTACAATTTTGCCCCTAGAAGTGTATTACAAGTGTCAGCCAATTCTGGCTTCTAGGGCACATATATCTAACAATCTCCCACTTGTCCTAAAGCCAATTGGCTACAAGTCTAAGTCCCATCTTCTCAAGGTGGGCTTCGATCTTCTGCTGGCCCAACGGCTTTGTAAGTGGGTCTGCCACATTATCTGTGGAGTTGACTCTCTTGACCTCGACGTAACCCTTCGGTAATCGCGGATGAGGTGGTATCGCCGCTCAATGTGCTTGGATTTTTGGTGAGACCTCGGCTCCTTAGCAAGGGCTATGGCACCATTATTATCGCAGTATAGAGGAATGGCATCTGATGGCATTACTCCAATTTCTGCAGCAAACTTCTTGTACCAGAATGCTTCCTTCGCAGCCTCTGATGCAGCGATATATTCTGCTTCCATGGTGGAATCTGCTATCATATTTGCTTGGAACTCTTCCAGCTGACAGCACCACCATTGCACACAAACAGACTCCCAGATGTCGACTTTCGATCATCTATATCGGACATGAAATCCGAGTCTGTGTATCCCTGGACTTGGAGTTCTCCATTACCAAAGACCAACATCATATCCTTAGTTCTTCTCAAGTACTTAAGGATACATTTCACAGAAGTCCAGTGTTCTTCACCTGGATTTGACTGATATCTGCTTGTGACACTCACAGCATGGGCTATATCAGGTCGTGTACATAGCATGGCATACATGAGGCTCCCTATTGCAGAAGCATAAGGGATCTTGCTCATGCGTTCTATTTCCTCAGGTGTGCTGGGGCACATCTTCTTGGAAAGATGAATACCATGTCTGAAGGGTATTAATCCCCTCTTAGAGTTTTCCATACTAAACCTCTTTAGTACTTTCTCTATGTACATCTTCTGTGAAAGTCCTAGCATCCTATTCGGTCTATCCCTATAGACCTTAATTCCTAGAATAAAGGATGCTTCACCTAGGTCTTTCATGGAGAATTCCTTGGACAACCACATCTTGACTGATGTCAACATGGGAATATCATTCCCAATAAGGAGGATGTCATCCACGTACAATACGAGGAAGACAACAGCGCTCCCACTGACCCTTTTGAAAACACATGGTTCCTCTTCATTTTTGATGAAACCAAACTTTTTGATCACATCATTGAAACGAGTGTTCCAGCTCCGAGATGCTTGCTTAAGTCCATATATGGACCTTTGCAGCTTGCAAACCTTGTGATCAGTATCACTGGATGTGAAACCTAGCGGCTGTTCCATATAGATATCTTCCTCAAGATATCCATTTAGGAATGCCGTTTTCACGTCCATTTGCCATATTTCATAATCGAAATAGGCTGCAACAGCAAGCAATGTGCGGATGGATTTTAGCATAGCTACCGGGAGAAAAGGTATCCTGATAGTCAATGCCTTCGCGTTGACTATAACCTTTTGCCACTAGTCTAGCCTTGAATGTCTCCACATTCCCATCTGCACCAATCTTTCTCTTGAAGATCCATTTACACCCAATAGGTACTATACCTTCTGGTGGATCTACCAAGGTCCAGACTTGGTTTGAGTGCATCGAGTCAATTTCTGACTGCATTGCCTCTAGCCATTTCTCGGAGTCGATATCTGATATCGCCTCGTTGTAGGTTTTGGGATCATCACCATGAGCACCATTACCTACGAGGAACATTTCCTCTACATCCTCTGAAATAATACCTAAGTATCTTTCATGGGGACGGGAAACTCTTTCCGATCTACGAGGTGGAGGAGGTAGTGTTCTTATTGGCTCAACCTGATTTGGTTCCACTTGGTCCTTAGCTCGTTGTACTTGTGAGACTTTCTCATCAAGCTTAATCTGCTTTCCAATGCCGCTATCTTGAATAAACTATTTTTCAAGAAAGATGGCATGTCGACTCACAATCACATTGTGGTCTTCTGGAATGTAGAAATAGTATCCTAATGACTCTTTAGGATATCCTATGAATCGAGCTCTAAAGGACCTAAACTCTAACTTGTCCGCTTGTTGTCTTTTGACATGAGCCGGACAACCCCAAATTCTGAGATGACTCAGACTTGGTTTCTTACCGTGCCATATCTCATACGGTGTGGTAGGAACGGTTTTAGAGGGAACCCTATTCAGTAGATAAGATTGAAGTTAACAATGATGAATGTCCCCAAAGAAAATCAGGGAGGTCTGTGAAGCTCATCATGGATCGAACCATATCCAATAGAGTCCGATTTCTCCGTTCTGAAACCCCGTTGAGTTGAGGTGTTCCTGGTGGAGTCCATTGAGAGACTATGCCATTTTCCTTGAGATAGTCTAGGAATTTTGGCTAAGGTATTCACCTCCTCGATCTGATCGAAGAACCTTAATGGGTTTTTCAGTTTGTTTTTCTACTTCATGTCTGAATTCTTTGAACTTTTCAAAAGCTTCAGACTTATGTCTCATAAGATACACATACCCATACCTAGACAGATCATCGGTAAAGGTAATGAAGTAGACAAAATTGCCTCTAGCCGGCACATCAAATGGGCCGCACACATCAGTATGTACTAGGGCAAGGAGATCTGTGGCCCTCTCCCCATGTCCAACAAAAGGGAGTTTAGTCATTTTGCCTTGAAGACAAGATTCACAAGTTGGATATGACTCAAAAGTCAATGGACTCAATAGCCCATTTTTCTCCAATTTGTTAATCCTATCTTCTGCTATATGACCTAATCTCAGGTGCCATAGATATCTGTCATTTGGACTATCCCTAGGTCGTTTGGCATTCACGTTTTGCTCGATAGTTAGAATAGGTACATCAATATGTAGCTGATAAAGACCATTAATAAGGAAACCATTTGCAATTTTATTTCTTTCATAAAGAATGTTACAATGGTCCTTAAAGAAGGTAATCACATAAGCCTTCTTGTGCTAAGCATGAAACAGAAATCAAATTCCTGCTAGCTGCAGGCACATAATAACAGTCTTTTCAAAACTAAGTCTAAACCAGATGGTAATCGAAGAGGGTATGTTCCCACGGCTACTGCAGCAACTCTTGCTCCATTACCGATGCGTAGGATCATGTCTCCATCCCTCAGCCTCCTGCTATCCTCAAGACCCTGCATGCATGGAAGTGCACAGATGAGCACTAGAACCAGAGTCAAGCACCCAACTGGATGCAGAAGAAACCGTAAGGTTAGACTCAATAACGAGCATACCTCCAGAAGGACCTTCCTTCTTGTTCTTCAGGGTGGCCAGGTAAGTAGGGCAGTTCCGCTTCCAATGGCCGTCGCTGTTGCAATGGAAAACACTTTCCTTTGCCATCGGACCTTTTTCTTCGACTTCTGCCTTCTTCTTCTTTGATTTTTACACCTTTTGCTTTTTCACAGACTTCTTTTTCTTTCCATAAGACTTTCTTTTGGAAGAAGTCCGTTCCATAGCAAGAACTGAGCCTTTAGAACCTTTCATAGAAAGCTCAGCGGTAACCAGCATATTCATTAATTCGGCCAAGGAATTTTGAAGTTTATGCATGTGGTAATTCATGATGAATTGCCCATATGCATCAGTCAAGGATTGCAGAATAATATCATTCTGCAGATCCAAGTCTAACTTCACACCGAGCTTCTCAAGCTCTTCCATGTCCTTGATCATCATCAGACAGTGATCTTGGACTGACTGCCCATCACGCATCTTAGCCTTAAAAAGTCATTTCGTGACTTGATATTTGGCTGCGCGACTCTGTTCACCAAACATCTCCTGCAGGTGAGCCAACATTTGGCGAGCAGTCTCGATATCTTCATGTTAGCGCTGGAGCTCATCAGACATCGAGCCCAACATGTAATATCTGGCCTTATTATCTTCGTCTATCCATTTTTCCAAAGACGCTCTCTGTTCAGTGGATGGACGGGCTGGTAAGGTGGGAGGGTCCTGGTCCAAAACATGGGTTAACTTCTCGAAATCTAAAATGATTTTGTAGTTTCTGAGCCAATCTTTATAATTGAATCCTATCAGTCTATGTGTGTCCAGGATACGTGCTAATGGGTTGGATGCAGATATTTTCCTATAGAGAGTCAAAGATTCTAGTTAGATACTATAATTATGACTTGACCAATTTGTTTAGAAATTTTATTTTTAAATAAATTAGCTCCCACTATTTTCTCGGATCCCTACACTTCCTCTGTAGAGATGCGAAAATCTCCATGATTAATAATTTCTAGTGGGTGGTGCGGTCTCACCAACTGACTCATCACCTCACCTAACAGTTATTGGTGATGGGTTAGCCAATGAGTGAACAACTCTTGTTCAATGATTCTCTAATCATGGTGCACCCAAAGTTGGTCTCTAATTCATGAATCTCACCGTATCCTGAATATTGATCCACTCCTTAGTTAAGTCAGACCCATCATTTGCACAGACTGAATTTCTAATTGAGTCTCTCACCGTATCCAAAATATTAAGCCCAACTCATCCTCCAGCCCATAGCATCCAATGCCTAATAGACATGGTTGCATCTTTTTGGTGCAACTGAGCCACTGTATCCAGTCGAGAACAATCAACCCAGGGAAGGGCCCGCACATCTACAATGGTGGAACACCTCAGACTTAATCTTTTCTTAGGGAGAATTGATTCAGGTCTCATTAAACTAGACTTATCATAGTCATAACAATTATGACTAACATAGTGGCATGGGTTAGCTTGGATTATTGACCACCTCAGATCAGAACTGTGTCAACAGATATGGCTAGGTAAGTGAGACCGGTGGAAGGAATATGCCATTAACTCGTACAAGAATGCATTCAGGTCGAGTAGCTTCCAATTAAAAACCAGTCGGTCGTTTGTGCCAAACATACCTTAGACACCAAATTGTTGAGTTAGAACCAATTGGGTTAGCCTACAATCCAGACTCTAACCTCTGAGCCTAATTAGGTCTTGCTTGATCATGACTCGATCTTGACCCAGACTTAATCCTATTAGGCTGGTCAATTTAAGCATTGTTGATCCCCTCTAACCAACTCTTGATTCGGTTTGATCAACCGCTTAGACCTAATTGAGCTACCCAAGCCCAAACCCAGTATTATGAATATGTCTTAGATCTAAAATTCTCAATTTTAGATCTAATTAATATTTTATAATCTTAATTTTTAATTAAGTAGGGTTCATAAATAAAATATGCACAATAAATCCTAGGGTTTCAGGATCTAGGGTTTTGCAGAAAGTAAGTTTTGGATTTCTAATTAAGGATGAATGCGCAGCACCCCTACACGTCATAAGAATTTCCCATCGGATGGGAGGAGAGGGCCTTTAAATCCTTCTTCATTCTTATGATCAGAAGGCCAAGAGGAATGCCTTAATCAGGAACATGCAATACTTACAAAATAGTTTTAGATCTATATCATATATCTCATATACAAATTAGATCTAATCATGGCATATTTTGCATACATCTCATATATCGAATCATGCATGTTTTTAGATCTAAATTATCTCATAATAATCTAAAAAATTAGATTTAAATTGATCTAATCAAAATAAATTCTAATCTTAACAATTATGTAGAACTATTCTACAACTAGTCTAGACATGCATCAATCATATCTCATATGATATTTAAAATTAAATAATTTTTATTTGCTATTTTTTAGATGTTATTATAACCATTATAATATCAAAAAATAATAAATAAATTGATCTAAAATATGATTTAATCAAATTAAATTGAAAACATACAAGACTATTCTATAGAACTATTCTATTTTAGAACTAGTCATGCATATTTTCTAATCTTAGATACAAATCACTTAATTTTAATTTTTTCTAATTTTAGATCTGATCACATCTTATGTGACATTTAAAATTACTTATTTTCTAATTAAAACAAATTTAAAATTAGATCTAAATACTTTTAGAATCTTGGCTCTGATACCAGTTGAAGGGAATCCTAATTTTTCGGTTCAGGTTCGTTCAGATCTGATCAGATCAAGAGATATATTTTAAAAATTTTTACTCTTTGATCTATATAAAATCTGAGATATTTTAGATTTGATTATTATTATTTTAGAAATTAAAATAAATTTAAAAAAATTAAATCAAATTTAATTTATCTTGAAGTGGGTAATCCTATTACCCGTTGATGATCCTGTAAGCAGCGAAAGGTTCTGGATCTAGCCACGCAAGTGCCTGGCCTCTATCGGTATCCACTTGGGCTGGATCTAGAGATCCTCTTCTTCTCTATCACATCTCCAAAAATTAGATCTGGATCTGATTTAGAGGATCTTCAAAACTCCTTTTGAAGATCAGCAGTTGTCCTTTGCAGCAGTGCAGCCTTCTAGCTTTCAGTCACCTTTCTCTCATCTGGGTCGCACCAACCAAGGTCCAAAACTACTTTTGGACATGGAGAGGAGAGGGAGAAGATGGGTTTGGCATGGAGGAGGAGAGGAGAAGCAGCCTTGGGGTGTGTAGAATTGTGATGCTCTTTGAGTTGGGCGCAGGGTCTTATTTATAGACTAAGCATGATCCAACTCCTCTTCTTCCCAACCAATCACAACCCTTTGTGAAATCATATCTAAATCTGATTGGTAGGAATAGAGTCCCCTGGATTCCTCCTTAAAGGGTGCCTAAGACCAGTCAAAGTTGGTTCTAAGGAGAACTTTAATTGGAATCCAAAAAGGAGATGGAGTCCCTGTCCAATAGGGACTCCTGGGCGCCTCCAACTTGGGCACACGCCAAGGGTGGCGTGCGCCATCCTCCTTGCCAGGTTCTGGTAGGGGGGCAAGCCCCCACCAGCCCTCCAATAGGTGTGTGACACATGGACAAAAGTCAAAGTGTCAATGGTCAATATTTGACCAGTCAAAGGTTAACTTTTGACCAAAGTCAAAGGACGAGAAATGGTAGGTGACCAAAAATGGCAGGTAATGTCTTACAAAAAGACAACCTTTTCTGACTTGGACAAGCTCCAGTCAGACAAAGTGAAGGCCTCTAAATGAGCACAAACTTCTTTGGCTCAGGATAACTATTTATGATAGTAAAAGAAGAACGTTAGATTCAATCGAGTGCTAGCACGATTTCCTTGAACCTAATTGAGTCTCATTCAGATCAATTGAACTAGATCAATTCAATTGATGATCACCAGATTCAAACCCTTGTTTGTGTGACCCAGTTAGATTCAGTTCTGTATGGTAATGGGATATGTCATGATCTCTATCATTGACATCATCAAAACTCCTTTCGATGGATCAGAACTCTTCTGATTCGAACAGGTAGAATGATCGATCATCTTAATCATTCTAATTGCTCCCAAAATCCACCAGTGACACCTAGCAGTATATGGTGGCAACCCATCAGAGCTGAATGTGAACCTCTTGGTGCAGCTACTTGTGTGATTAAGTTCTTCTATCTTGAGCCCAATCAGATTAGGGTTGAGGTGAACTCGTCAAACCCTAGTCTCTATCATATGATGTAATCATTCAATTTCAAGTTCAATGTAAAAACCTAAATAGAAACTCTTTCTATTATTTCACTCTACCATGGCTATGGGCTTCTGGACTTGATTCTCGTGATCATCATAGGGCTGCTCCTCTACCACCGAGGTAGATAGATTCCATCTTGATGCTATCCAGTTCTACAATGAACATGCTATAGCCAACATACACCTCAGGATTCCATATGGCTAGGAGATCGAGTAATGGTATAGTCAAACTATAACACCCTCAAGGTGAACTGCCAATGCACCTTAGGTCAAAGAACCAGACACACTATTGCAGCATCAAGTCAGTCATTGACGAGAAGGTAGACTTCCTAATGACTACTCGAGATGGTCACGCTCAGTGCCCTCGTTCTCTAACGAGTACCTATACTCTTGCTCCGATGTCTCTACACCATAGACTCAAGACTCATCAACTAAAGAGAAGCGATTGTACACCAATCTTCTGGATCAATCACCATCCTCATGATGATCCTATGGTCGGGAGCATTTTATGAGTTAATAATGATTATTCATGTCTTAAATTTTTAACTCTTGAAAATATGAATTATCATTACCATTAACTCAAAGGATGTATCACAGACACTAAATACACATATGTGATAGAAAATAACCCATTTTATTGATATTAGTCAAAATTACAATTTTGCCCCTAGAAGTGTATTACAAGTGTCAGCCAATTCTGGCTTCTAGGGCACATATATGTAACACCTAGCCCAAAATAGACTCTCGCATAACTCTACCCACATACTGAGCTTGCTCAGTCTCAACACTGAGCTGACTATATTCTACTCGGTCGGCTCAGTCTGAAACTGAGCTGGCCTAGTTCTATGCCATGCTAGCAGTCCCGAATGTGCAACTCTCTATTTTGCCTATGCACTGAGACTTAGCCAACCCAGTTTTGGACTGAGTTGGCTAACCTGCAAAAAAATTTCTTTCTATAATCTTGATTCCCCAACTTTGGTTCCTTGCTTCACCTTGTGTTCCAGGTCTTTGATGCACCAACCAAGCCCCAGAAATCCTTGGAGCCAACCCCCTGACTCCTTCCGTAGCCTCCCAAGGTTTGAGAGTACTCCAAATCCTCATATAAAGGTCGGTCAACCCAGGGATGAGTGAAGCCATGGTTGAAGCCCTTCCATGATCGAGAATCCTTCTCGACCAGGCACCGATCCGAAGTTCGATAGGAGTGGGGTTTATCCCTAACAATAGTCTCCCTACTTTCAAGTTTAAAATTCGAGGAAAGGAAGTATAGAATAGGCAATTGCCATTGTTTTGATCTGGATTTAGCACTAGCAAGATGAAAAGTTTTGGCATTTATCATGTTGGCATCGAAGCCTCCTTAAATGCGAAGTGAATTGAAAAGACAAATTTCAAAACTTTCACTGAGATGCCGCCTCAAGTATGGTGCAAATATGGTTCTGTCGACCGCCAGTCACCTATCGCAACGAGTGGGACATGCATCAATTAGAGACCGGCTGGAGGAGCCTTTCCATTATAACTATTTCAAACTCTGTGGGATACTTAAGTCTAGCACTTTTTTCTGAAGACTCGTTCTTCCTTATACTCTTCTTTTTCATTTCACTATTTTCTTCCTTCTTCCTGAGAGCACTCCGATTCCTTCTTTTAGTTTCTTCACTTGTCGGTGCTTTTCTCATTCATTTCCTACCATGCCAGTCATCTTATTGATCTTTCAGACCTAACTAGGTTAGCTTCGAAACTTTTTTCTTGATTATTTCTACATCTTTTGCATATCATTCTTTCGATTTCTTTGTAGCAGTTCTGTATCTTATTTTCTTCGATTTTTGGAGTTTTTCTATATTTGAGTTTGATCCAAACATCTTCTAAAATCGCTCAGTCATCCGATTCTTGGAGTCCATCTGATCCAACCTCATGAAACCCCAACTTTGGTGAGGAGGCCATACTCAGAAGTGTATCCAATCCGACCTTTATACCTAGCACCATTCCTTGCTCTCTGGCTTTAGATGACCTTTCAGTAATTAGGATCCAATATGGGGTCCTCCCGAGTATGAACTAGAACTTCCTAAACCCAATGACCAGGCTTGCTCTCCCCAATCCAGCCGATTTTGTCTGTATTTGGAGATCCTTTGTGCTAGACTAAGGCTTCCTCTCCCACCTTTTGCAATTAGTCTTTTTTGCTTCTTGAACATTTCGCTTGCCTTCGTAGTGCCGAACTCCTTCAGGTTTTTGATTGGATTCTTTTCTCTTTGCCATCTTGCCGAAGCTCATCAAACCATCTCCTTCTTTAGGAATTACTACACCTTCAAGTTCCACCCTTCCGTAAGAGACTGGTGGTACTTTTTTCCTAGTCTAGCAAGAAGAGATTCTTGAAAGGAGCCCCTTCTTCTATCCATAATTAGAAGGAGAGGTTCTTTTTTGTATCCTATGAAACTTTAATGCTAGGGCTTCCTCCTTGGGGTCTTCTTAGAGAGTCAATCTACCGAGCTCCAAGTTTAGATAGGGATGATCTTAACTCTATTAGTAAACTTAGAAATTATCGAGCTTCCCTTCTATCTGAACTCTTGAAGGATCAAACTCGATTCAATATGGATTTGAGTCCCCTCGACCCGACTGATACATTTTTTGCAAGCTTCAAATTTTCATAGGATTTTGTATGTATGTGGATGTTGCTGATTATGATCTCTTATTTGTTGTAGAGATGGATGCTCGAGCCATTGACAGACTTGCCAAAGGACTTCATACCTAAAAAAGAAGGGGAAAAGTACCAGAAGAGAGTTTGAAGAGGGTGAAGCTTACTACCTCGAGCTCCATGGCCCCTCCCGGTGTTGCTGCCACTTCCGAGGCTGTCGAGAGCATCGAAGTCCCTCGCCCTACTAAGGTTCCCCTTATTGCCAGGATCGATGTCGTTGGGGGTTCGGTACCTCCTGCGTCTGCAAGTTCCCCCATCAAAGATCATCCTATCGAGAGAGAAGGAGAAGAGGAGAAGAAAAAGAAAAAAAAGTCGACCGTTGTGAAGGTGCAATGCAAGGCTCGTCCTAGTTGATCCAATGATAACGATGACTTGGAAGAGAGCCCCTTCAATACCCCGAACATTATACTGGAGCTAATCAACAAGTTTGCCTTACCTGAGGGCGTAGATCAGATGGTGACCTCGACGATGCATAACTCACATGGGACTTTCTTGGTACCTTTCTTCAGGTAATTATTCTGCTACATTTCTTCTTTCTTTTTCCCTCTAATGCCTGTATAACTTTGTTTGCTCCTTGCAGTCAGATCTCCAATTACTAGCATACATCAAAAAGATGAACCATTTCATGTCGGAGTCATCAAGGGTTCAGGAGAACGTCCAGGACAAAGTTGATCACCTTTGGGAGAGGACCGCTGAAGCTGACCGTCTCTTGGAGGAGAAGACGACTGAGGTTGGGCTCCTTTATGAGGCACTCTAAAAGGGAAAGCTCATTCTGGTAGGATCGCAGGCTACTTTAGCTTTGAAGGAAGAGAGGAGAAAAAAAGCCGAGGTTAGGATTACCGAGCTAAAGGATGAAACCTCAAGATAGATCTTGGAGGCAAAGGTCTAGGCGGTAAAGGAGTTCAAGGTTTCATCTAAAATGATGGACCTAAACATTTCCTTCTGCCAGGAGGCTTTTCAAAAGGGGTATGAGCTCTACAAGGATCGAGTGGATGGAAAGTTGCCCGAACTTGTTCTCAATTTCCTTTATGGAGACATCTCTGATGAAGAAGCTGGACCATCAACTATTGCGGCCGACCCTTGTCCTGCCAAAGCAGCCCTTAAGCCCTTCGAGCCTACTGTCAAGGTGCCCAAACTCATGCTGGAGCCCAAGGTTATCCTCAAAGCATCGGGCTTCCCTACTGCTCCTCCTTTCGAATCAGCTGAACCAGCTCCCAGGTCTGTGACTGCTGCTGGAGCATCGAGCTCCTCTCCTATTTCTCCTCCCGAGTTTGGGGGTTCTTGATAGTTGTACTTTTTCTTTTGTTTACTTTATCCTATACTCGAAGAACTTTAATTAATGAAAGTAAATTTTTTTTGTCAATACCTTCGAGTGCTTTTGAATATTTTTCGTGCATTGGATGCAGTCCACTGTCAATGCCGATCCGTTGCCTCAGGGCATCCCTTTGAAGGCTCATCTTAAATATTTAAGGAAAGAAGTTCATCAGCTGAAAAAGAAATTAAAGAAAACTGAAGATGAACTTCATAAAACTAGATAGCATGCTTCGAAAGCCACAATCAAGGTCACCTACCTTCGTAAGCTGCACATGAGAGATTTTGTAAGTGTTGCCATTAGGAAGAGTGTCTTCGAGAAGGAGCTTGCCAAACACAAGAAAAATGCCAGCAATAAGTCTTGAACATTAATAGCTAAGGTTGGCTCCCTTGAGGTTGGGCTTAAAGTGGCCAAGGAGTAGTTCGATTGTTAGAAGGGAGTTCGTCGTGGTCCTCTGACAAAGCACGCTATGAGTGGGATTGGTCGAAAAAATTCTCTGAACTCCAGAAGTAGTTGCAGGATGCCGAGCTCACTTACGACACTTATCGATTGGGTTGGAGTGAAAGAATATCCAAACTTGAGCAAAAGCTTCGTGCCACTGAGAGCGAGGTGGTCCGGCTCTAGAAGCAGCTCACTGATAGCTATTATTTTGGATCGAGTAGGGAGTCAAAGTAGGTTGCAACCTTAAGGAGGATTATGGGTGAACTCTTCGAATCCATTAGGTAGGAGAAGGTCGAGGTTCAGTAGTTGAAGATCCAACTAGCTTACGAATAGCAAGCCGTTAAGGATGCAGAAGCTAAATCGGAGGTTCTAAGAAAAAGACTACAGGAGTCAGAGGAGAACTACCGGCAGGCTGACTGGATGTTTCGCGATAACTTGATGAGGAAGAAAGAGCTTGAAGAAGAGATCATCATTTTGAAGAAATCTTTAGTACTGGCTAGCAGTTCGAAGTTCGAGGAATCCGATCCTTCTTAGGATTTTGTCCATCCTTCTATTTTGTACTTGGTCTTATAGACCCTCATTTTGTAATTATCCTTAACTTTAATGAAATGGCACTTTCTTCTATTGTCCTCTTGTACGGATTAGATGTTTGTCAACTTTTTTATTCTCTTTGGCTTTCCTTTTAGCAGGATGAATGTCGAATAGTATTTTCCCTCCATTTTAAGCAACTAGGGATTGTTATTCATGTTAGGACTAGGTCGTCGGGGCATTCTTTGCTCTTGCTAGGATGAGGTTCTTCTCCTATTCCTAGTGAGGCTGCAGGGGCACAAAAGGGTCATTGAAAGGACCTCTCTCCGCATCTTGGCTTAAGTAATCGAGGTCTTCACTTTAGCTCAATGTTAGGATGAGGTTTCTCTCCTATTTCTAATAGGACTATAGGGACACAAAAGGGCCATTGAAGGAGCCTCTCCCCGCATTTCGGCTTAAGTAATCGAGATCTTTGCTTTAGCTCAATGTTAGGATGAGGTTTTCTTCCTGTTCCTAATAGGGCTATAAGGGCACAAAAGGACCGTTGAAGGGGCCTCTCCCCACATCCTGGCTTAAGTAACTGAGGTCTTCGATTTAGCTTAATGTCAGGACGAGGTTCTCCTCCTAGTCTTAATAGGACTATAGGGGCACAAAAGGACCATTAAAGGGGCCTCTTCCCACATCCTGACTTAAGTAATCGAGGTCTTCGCTTTAGCTCAATGTTAGGATGAGGTTCCTCTCCTATTTCTAACAGAACTATAGAGGCACAAAAGGGCCATTAAAGAGGCCTCTCCCCACATCCCGGCTTAAGTAATCGAGATCTTATATACAGCTCAATGTTAGGACAAGGTTCTCCTCCTATTCCTAATAGGGCTAACTTCGTCAAATGGCAAAGTTTGGGAGGCTATTTTCTATCATCATAGTTTTGCACCAAGATCGAAGATATCAAAATAAGAAGATTTTATTGAAATGAGATTATTGATAGTACATGTGTAAGTTCTTCGAGCTTCATGGGCGTGGGAGATCGGTGCCTTTGAGCTTTCTCAAGTAATAAATTCCAGGCCAGACAACCTCTTTGACTTCGTAAGGACATTCCCAATTTGGGGCGAGCTTCCCTTGGTTTTGAGATTGTGAAGCGGCTGCTCGTCGAAGTACCAAGTCTCCCACTTTGAATATTTTATCTTTGACTCTGGAGTTATAGCAGCGGGCCGGTCTTCATCTATAAGTAGCCATTCGAACTTGGGCTTCTTCTCATTTTTCCTCTAGCAGATTGAGGTTTGCTCTGAGGTTCTGTGAATTGCATTGCTCGCTAAAGGCTACAACCCGTGACGATGGTAGCTTGAGCTCTATTAAGATGATTGCTTTCATTTCAAAAGCTAGAGCAAATGGCATTTCTCTAGTTGGTAGCTTTTGGGTTGTTCGGTATGCCCATAGGACATGGTAATGCTTGTCTGCCCAAGTCCTCGTTGCTCTTTCATGTTGGCGCATCAACTGGCATCACCTCGCTCTGATACCAATTAATGTTCCATGATATCACTCGAACGCCAATCATTTTTGGCATCACAAGCTCCGATATCATATTGTGGAAGCCCCTGATCTTTAGCATGGATCTGAAGAAACCTATGACGTTCTCTATGGGCTGTAAACCACTGATCCTCCACCTAGATCTATGATGGGGTGCCTCCCTCCTTGGGCTTGAGGGAGATGCCCCCCTTCTCTAGGCCTTCTTCAAGAACCCTAGGACGACAACTCTAGAAAGAAGAGAAGAAGAGAGTTGAGGAAGAAAAGGTCTGTATTCCATAGCTTTCACAGCATTCTAAAACCCTAATACAACCTATGTATTTATACATAGCCATTAGGCCCAACCAAAAAACTTTTTGACTAACCCGATACATGAAAGCACTCACCGAGCCCATGTACATCCATGTCTCCCATGCCCTCATCCTCTAGATCTAGACCCAATCCATACATGAATTAGCTACCTTAAGACCTCTCAAACCAGACCTTAAGACCCCTAGGATCAACTTAGACCCTAGCCCAAAATAGACCCTCGCGTAACTCTACCCGCGTACAGAGCCGGCTAAGTTCCACTGGATCAGCTCAGTATGAAACTGAGCTAGCCCAATCCTATGCCATGCTAGTAGTCCCGATCATGCAGCTCTCTATTTTACCTATGCACTGAGACTTAGTCGATCCAATTTTGGACTGAGCCAACTAATTTGCAGAAAATTTTTTTTCTGCAGTCTTGATTTTTTGGCTTTGGTTCCTTGCTTCACCTTGTATCCCAGGTCTCCGAAGCACCAACCAAGCCCCTGAAATCCCCGGAGCCAACCTCCTGACTCCTTTCATGGCCTCCCAAGGCTTGGGAGCACCATAAATCCTTACAATCTTTACCATGGTGCTCCCAAGCCTTGGCAAACCTCTCGACAATGACCTCCTGCATGATCCCGCTATCCCTGCGCACTCGACAGCACCTATGGAAAAATCACCTCTACTAATCTTCTTCAACTGTTATGCACCTTTGAGGCCTTTGGGATGACCACCTCCACCATTGAAGACCTGTGCTTGCTTCTTGGCAGCACCCTAAAATTGTAGGATCCCTTCTGCTTAGCAGCTACATCACTTTTTCTGAACTTTCCTAGAGAACCTACAGCATTTTTGGGCTAGCACATGCTATACCATCTGACATGATCTCCTTAAAGCTATGTCTATCCACCTGCACGCACTGCTCCACCTGGAACTATGCATCACCAATGCTCTGAACTCATGCCAAATTTTTTCTCCACTTGTGAAGCCACCGCTATGGAGCGCCACCTATATCCAAAGTCCATCTGATGCCGTAGAAGTCGACTTTATCACCGAGTCCCTTGAGGCCAACTATCCAACGTTGCATTACTGGGCCTACCACTGCATCTTGAACACCATCACTACCCCTTCAAACCCTCTGCACTCCGTGGACCCCTTCGAAGTTGTCTCGGATACCTCCGCAACCCATGGGCACCTCTAAAATCAAAGAGTTCATCCAACTCTTTTGAATCCAGCGATTGAAATCTAGGAAATTTTATCCTAGTCCTTCGCTTCTGCCCCTACACTAGCCATCGCTTTAGTTAAGATCGGAGAACCATCCTCCACCTGAACCATGACTTTTCCTAGTACCCTTGTAGAAGAAACCTGATCCATGATACTCCTAGCTGCCTAAGACTTTCTAGTGCTCCCTAAGACCTCCTGGCTCTCCCTAAGACCTGCTTTCGATCTCCTTGAGAAGCCCTTGACACCATCTACTGAGATACACTCCTCGACTACTGCACCGTCGAGCCTCTCTCAGCTCCTGTGCCTCCAGGGTAATGCTCCTGTAGCACTCTAGTGCTCCCTGACTCATCTCTATGCTACTTTACAGTCATCCAGCCTTAACCTGCTGGACCTCCATGGATCATCCATCTCTATCACTCCCAAGGCTTTGCAAATCCATGCTCTGGTCAAATTGCTGAATACATCTTCGACTACTTACCACCCTTCCAGACACCGAAGGATGTATAGTCGCTTCTTCAGCCTTCCTTCGATCATTATCCCTTGAGAAACCTCTCTTCAACAGTCCTACACTGTCCATCTTTCTAGAGAACCCTGATGATTTCTGCTAAGATACCTCTCTCGGCTACTGCATCACTGAGCCTCTCTCAACCCCGCATCTCTAGGAAAGCACTAGTACAGTACTCCAGTGCTCCCTGCTTGTCACATAACCGTCATACGTTCCAACCTTTCCACCAAGACCGATCAGCAAATCATGCACCAAATTCTTTCGTTCCAAGAAAATCTCTTCCTATTAATCCTCTCAACCTCTACCTTCAACCCGCTACTTCTAGTTGGCCAAACCACAGTAATAACAAAGATAGATTTGAGACATACCGTAGAATCTTTGTGCAGATTTTTGATTTCACCTTGTATGACTTCTCCTTCCCTTCCATGCACCATCAGGCTCTGAAACTTGACTCTGATACCAATTGTTGGTGCATCAACTGGCATCACCTCACTTTGATACTAATTGATGTTCCATGATATCGCTCGAATGCCAATCATCCTTGGCATCACAAGCCCCGATACCATGTGCGGAAGCCCCTGATCTTTAGCACGAACCTGAAGGAACCTATGACGTTCTCTATGGGTAGCAAACCACCAATCCTCCACCTGGATATATGATGGGGTGCCTTCCTCCTTGGGCTTGAGGGAGATGCCCCCCTTCTCTAGGCCTTCTTCAAGAACCCTAGGGCGGCAACACTAGAGAGAAGAGGAGAAGAGAGTTGAGGAAAAAAAGATCTATATTCCATAGCTTTCATAGCATTCTGAAATCCTAATACAACCTATGTATTTATACATAGCCATTAGGCCCGACCAAAAAACTCTCCAACTAATCCAATACATGAAAGCACTCACCGAGTCCATGTACATCCATCTCCCATGCTCTCATTCTCTGGATCTAGACCCAATCCATGAAAGGAATATGCCCTCAAGCCAATTTATTTTTGAGATATTCTTTGTCTTCTAGACTCATGTAATGATATTTTTAATAAATAAATGTATTTATTTCATCATATGCAGTATCTTATTATTTATTTAAGATTATGATGAACTCTATAAATTAGGGCTATGGTTTTAGGCTTATGATGAGATCATACTAGTGAGACCTAAAATCTTAAAACCTTAATTTAAATATTCCTAGTTGATGGGACATTGAGTTAAGGATCAATATTTTTCGGTAAGACTAGCACATTCTTTGTATGCTCGATTAAGAGGGTGATTGATCTCATAATAACTTGTGTATGACACTAATACAAAAATGTGGGTGCTCATTAGAGAATGAGTTCATTGAATTGATCTAAATTGAGAATATCTAATGGAGTCTTATCTACATGTCAATAGATGGTTCTCATAGTGGAATTTGTGCATGTAATCCTTTGACCCTGAAACTACCATAGAATCTTATATATATAAATCCATATTTTGGTTCATACTCATTCATGACTTAGTTATGTATGGGGATGATCTGGATATGGTAGATTATATATATGAAGGTTGTGAGTAGGTTAACATGGAATCGATCTCTCCTGGTAAGAGGAAATAGCATCCTACCTGCTTCAAACAAATGATGATTTCAGGAAGACTTTGATCAAAGCATGATAAAAATTAGAAATAATTTCTAATATTTTATTAAATGAATCATTATCATAAGATTGAAAGTGAAATGAATATGATATTGGGATTGACATATTTCCATATCCAGAGTCATATTCAAGATGCAGAAAGATCGAAGGATCTAGTTGCATGGTAATTTTTACTGAAGGGTATTTTTGGGATTTCCATCAAAATTTCACATCTTTCAGATAGTCATGATACGTTGCTAGACGTCAATCATGTCTTGTAGATTTGATAAAGTTAAAATTTTAATTTGATCATTAAATTAGAAAGCATTCTAAATTAAGTCAAATTGGGTTGGCTAGTTTTGACCTAAATCGGTTTGGTTGAGTTCTAACCAGATTAGGTCAAATCACATCCTGACTCACTGCTAGTTAGATATGGAACCCAATGGGTCACACACAAAGAGAATTGATTAAGGGTCTAATTAGATTAGATCATGTTTGCAAGATGAATATGCTAGCATATATAGCAAACCCTAGCATCTGAATTCGAATTGGATTTGAATCGGCTTTCGATTTAGGCTAATTTAGATCCGATTTGAGCCAAATAAGATTTGGTCTTGAGTTGGATTAACCTAGATTGATTGGACTTCAGATTGTGTGCCACATACCTACATCCGATGCACCAGAGAGTCTCTCTCTTATGCGTGGGAAGTCTTTCATGCGCAACGGACTCTTTGGCGTATGGAATAAGATGGCGCCTACCTTCTTTGACTTTTTCCATATGTTATGTCACGTAAATATTTTTTAATTAGTGTGGCCATCAGATATGGGGTACAGAAGAGTCCTTCTATAGATGAAATAATTTTTTTTCCTTTTAAATTTTTTGCCCAGGATGTTTTGTCACCCAGGCCCCCTTGCCGCCTAAGACTCCATGCCGCCTACTCCTCCTTGACGTCTCTTGGACTAAGTCAAAGTCTCTTGGGACTTTGACTATTCAGTGTTTATCTTCATGCCTTCTTACTGAATGGGCATCCCTTTTTAGAGCCATTGGATGGTTTTGTTTCATGATCTAATGGATGAAAAGGGTGGCGCCAAAGATGAAGCATTGCGACTCTTCGTAAAAACTTACGTAGAATTAATCCAAGAGTCCTTCTGCTTTAAGGCACCTCTTGGACTAAGTCTATATCTCATTTTTATTGATGAGGCATGAGATTGGCTGATGGGGCATGAGAATTTGATGAGGAAAGGGCATGAGATTTTTTGTTGGCACCCCTACGTACATTATAAATAGGGGTGCACACCAAGAGTCCGTATGAGTGAACATTATCTTTTCTTTCTTACAAGAGTTTCTTTTTGTCTAATTTTTTTTCTTTCTTTCTCTTATCTAGACCTTGTCATTATAAGGACAAGAAGTCATCTTAAGACTAAGAGATTAGGAAGGAAAATTAAGAAGACAAAAGAAAAAGAAAGATAGATAAGGAAAGGCAAGGAAGGTGACATAAAGGCTTAAGAAGGTCTTGCCCATTTAATTAAAGTTCTTATTATAAGAATTTTAATTATATAAATTAGAGGTGCTGGTGTCTTGGTCAAGTCTCTGTGTGGATCAAAGTTGGAGGGTGAACACGTGGGCACCTGGTGGAAACCCTGACAGACTGCTACCGACGATCAGGGTCAATTTAGGGTTTAGCGATAAGAGGTATGTTCTAATACTTTCTTTTATATTACAAATGCATGTTATATGATTTAATTGCTAATAAGGTGGTCCTAGGGTTTGGGTTTGGTTTATTTGATTTCATATTTTTGCTTTGAAATCCATGCTTCCATCCTGTACACCAAATCCAATCAGTGGTATCAGAGCAAGCCTTATTAGGTTAAATCATATAATGCTTTGCTTACAGTATAATGGCATAAATAAAAAATATGATATAATATTTTTAGCATATTTTTATATGATGAGATCATATTCTTTTACTTATCGTAATGAGATTATGTTGTATATATTATTCTATAAAGGTTGCCCTGATATAGTGGAAAGTTTTCACTATATAATGATGGTTGTCCTAGAATAATTATACATGTTAATTGACATATATATATTTTAATGCTATTATGCATTTAGTTTGTTTTAAATCTATATGTGCATTGAGACCTTTTAAACCCCTCTATAAAAAAAAAAATTATATTAAGTTGTAGTGTAATTAATCTTTAGCTAAATCAGTCAGGATGTCTAATTGGTCAATCCGTGTCTAGAAAAAATGGTTCTTGATTGGTAAAGAGAATATGGTTTTTTAATTGGTTTTGTTGTCAGATCTGGCCAATTTATTGGTGTCTAAGGAAAGCAACGGAGGGACTCCCATTTATCTTCCATTTACCTAGCCGATTTGATTAATTTAATTTTAGATTGAAATGCTTAATATTATACTCACTACATTAAGGCCTTCCTTCATACTATTTTCTTATTATGTCCAAAACCATATTAGTTCTGTTGTGTAACTACAAGATCTATCATGGGGAAAGATGTAATATTAATCTAGTGCATTGAGATGCTTACAGCATTTTGAATATACTACTTTGTTGTGTAACCACAAAAGTAGTTATATTTCATTTTTGACTGTATAGAAATGAAGGGTTCTACTTAAACTAAAACATTAAAGTTTGTTATGTTAAAACAAGGCTATTAATGTTTTAGAGGCAAAATTTTTTTGAGAATTGCATAAAATGCAATTGGAAAGAGTTTTCTACCTTTGAACTTATAACAAGTTTGTTGTGCAACCATAACACTTTTTATAAGGAATTAGGATCTTATTCTCACTAAGAAAATCAATAAGAGGGTTATGATTTTTAGTGAGAGACATAATTAAATTAAAGTTCTAATTTAATTATGTTTGTCATCATGAATTATTTGCTTATGTATTATTTTTTATTATGTAGATTAAATGGATTCTTCACTTTCATTATGTTCAATTTTAGATTCAAATAAATTGACTGGTTAAAATTATGTTGACTGGTTGAGAAATCTTAAAATTATACTCAGTCAAGAAAAACTCTCCTATATTCTTGACACCCCTGATCCTAAGCCATTAGAAAATGATGCCATAGATGAAGATAAGTCCACATACAAGATGTGGCAAAATGATTCCCTTACTGTCAAATGCATCATACTTGCCTCTATGAATAATGAATTACAGAGGCAGCATGATAGCATGGACACTCAATCCATATTGCTCAATCTAAAAGAGCTTTATGAAGAGCATAGTAGGACTGCTAGATATGAGATATCTAAGTAATTATTTCATGCAAGAATGACAGAAGAATCATCCAGATGAAATCATATTTTGATGGTAATTGATCTAATCACTCGATTAAGTCAATTAGGTTTTGTAATGGATGGAGAGTTAAGTCAGGATTTGATCCTGCAATCACTCTCAGAATCATTTTCTTAGTTTGTCGTAAACTATCACATGAACAAACTGAATTCTTCATTGCCTGAGCTGTTAAATATGCTCAAAACAGCAGAAAGCCATATCAAGAAAGATAAGGCTCCTCTTCTTCTTGTGGAAGGGATCTCCAAGAAGAAGACAGGCAAAAAAGATTCAAAGAGAAGGTTGAATCCTAAAAGTGGTATAAATAAGAAGAAAAAGGAGAAGAAGGTCTTCGAATAAATGACCTATTTTCACTGCGGCAAAGTAGGTCATTGGAAGAGGAATTGCAAGGCTTACCTTACAACCGTGAAGTCTGGTGCAAATAATGCACCAAAAGGTATGTATGAGATACATACTATATTATCATTAAATTCTTCCATTTCAAATTCTTGGGTATTAGATACCGGCTGTGGTTTTCATATCT